>QEPC01000136.1:930544-950204 GCA_003113815.1 Sphenodon punctatus | reverse complement strand
ACCTTGACCTGTGGCATTCCACAGGGTTCGATCTTGTTTCTGCTATTATTTAATGTATATATGCAGCCCCTGAGGAGATCATGAGAGGGTTCGGGGTGCGATGTCACCAATATGCTGAAGATATTCAGCTCTATCTCTCGTTTTCAACTGACCCAGGTCCTGCTGCCTCATTACTTTCCCAATGTTCGGAGGCTGTGGCGGATTGAATGCGGCAGAACAGACTGAAGCTCAATCCTGATAAGACGGAGGTGATGGTGGTGGGTAGGGCGAGGGAGGTACTGGCTCCCCTGGTAGGGGGGGTCCGCCCTCCTGTAGCCCAGAAGGTTTGGAGTCTGGGGGTGGTGTTGGACTCGGGGCTCCAGCTGGATTGGCAGGTAGAGATGGTGACTAAGGCCGCCTTCCACCAGCTGTATCTGGTACGGAGGCTGTGTCCATACATTTCCAGGCCCGACCTGGCCACCTTCATTCATACCTTCATCACCTCAAGGCTAGACTACTGCAATACGCTGTACATGGGGCTTCCCTTGTTTCTGGTTCAGAGGCTGCAGCTGGTGCAGACTGCGGCGGCCTATCTCCTTATGGGGATGGGAAGGCGGGAGCACATAACACCTGTGCTCTGTACTCTGCACTGACTGCCTGTAGCGTACCGAGCCTGATTCAAGGTGCTAGTGTTGATCTATAAAGTCCTACACAGTCTGGACCCCTCATACCTTGGGGACTGCCTCACCCTCCGTGCCTCAGAGTGATCCCTGCGGTCCACCGGGGGTGCCTTTTTGGAGGTCCCCCATGTAAAGCGGGGGGCCCACAATGGAGAGGGTGTTCTCAGTGGCCGGGTCGAGGCTCTGGAATTCCCTCCCAGAGGAAGCTTATCTGGCCCTAGGTCTGTTGGTGTTTCGGCGAGCCTGCAAGACCTGGCTGTTCGCCCAGGCCTTCAGAGGGGAGGGGAGGAGGGTGGAGTAGGAGGGATTTTTGAAGAGTTTTTATGTTGAGGGGGGTTGTATTTTTAAAACATTGTTTTAATGAATTTTATTGTGTGTTTTTATGCTGTAAGCTGCCCTCAGATGCCGTAGGCATGAGGGGGCGGCTAACAAATATTTATTAATAAATAATTCATCTTTGCTGGTGCTATTGCTAACGTTCTCAACTAATGAGTAGAATCAAACAGGTTCCATTTAAAACAAAACAAAGGACCTGCTAAAAAGAGGATCCATTTCTCCACATGCAGAAATTCCCGCACCAACCCAGCGTTACTGACACAAGGCCAAACTTGGGGAATATTCAGTTCTGCATCACGAACAAGTTTTAAAGTCAGTTTAGTCCACACGATCCATACTTGTGTGTGTTCTGCCTGGTGACCTGTCAGACTTGGGATTTAAAGCTCAAGACATTTTTTTCTTTTTATGCACCACCTCCAGTAATAAAGATCTTGAAGGCCAAGTTATAGTTGGGAATATGTAGATGTAAAAATTTGGAGGAAATCGATTCGTTACATTTTCCAAAGAGCTTAAGTCCCATTTTCAAAAGTGGTTTAAGAGCTCAAATCTATTTTAGGCTCCCAAAAGCCTGCATGCCTCTTCAGAATGAGACTTAGGTGTTCTGGAAAGCATGGTGCTTTGGAAAGGCCTTATAATTGTGAACTGAATTTTTTTTAATGGTGATTCACAAGAAGAAAGTAGTTTAGCTTGGCTTTTGTGGTTTATATTGAGCTTTGCAGGACTAAAAGGAAATGGTAGGGATATTTTTTTCTACCTCTTGTTGTTGCTAGAGTTAAAGTGGACACTAAAATTAGTGGGGAAATTTCTACAGACTGAATTCTTGGCTGCTTTCTGGCAAGGGCAACTTGAGCAGCTGAGGATTTCCCTGACACACAGGATATCAAATGGCACACATCTGGGATAGTTGATTCTACGCTACAAAGCTATGGTTCTGAGTAAAATTGACCTTTTTTTGGAGGTGCAGTTATTAAATATTTATACTTTCCTTTGATCATGTATGTGGTAATTCACTTTATTTAGAAAAATAGAAACAAGTATAGTAATTTGAAAATTTCTCTTTTGTCCCAAGTATGGCATGGAGACTGTACTTGTGGCTTTGGTCAATGATCTGTGCCTGGAGATGGACAAGAGGAATTCTACCCTGATGACCTTGTTAGATCTTTCTGTAGCCTTTGATACAGTTGATCATGGGATGTTGTTGACACGACTGTGGGACCTGGCAGGGGTGCATGGGACTCTTGCGTGGTTCCATTCCTTCCTGTTGAGGAAATCCCAGCATGTGGTGATGGGCGATTGCTCGTCATCCCCCCTTGTGACCTCCTCTGTAGTGTCCCTTAGGGTTCTGTTCTGATCTTCACAGGATGGGGATTCCAGACACTAGGGAAGATCCCTGTCACTACCACTAGCAGGCAGACTAAGTTCCAAACTGGGCATGCTCTCAGGGGATTACCCTCCATTTTCCCAGTTGGATTTCTGCCTTGTAGTATTAGGAGGTAGTAGCGAGTGCTCTGCGCTCTTTGGCAGTTTTCCTTCCCCAGGCAGAAACTTTTTACTCTGGCCGCCTGGGACAGTTTAGTATTACTGTAGATGGGGGCTCAGCTCCCAGTCCCGATTTGGGTCCCTTGTTTTCTCTGAGACTTTGCCTTCAATTTCTCTGCCTGCTGCCCCTGCGAGTGCAGCTGGGAAAGAAGGGTGGACATGAGAGCGTTCCTGACAGGCATCTATTCTTGCTGCTCTTGTCTGCCGCTGCTTTGGTCCCTCAGCACCTTAGACACTAGCTTTTGCCACTTGTAAGCGGCGTATATTAGCAAGGGCTCTAACCTTAGTTAGGGAGAGCTTTTCCCTGAGGAGGAATCCTCCTCAGATGAGGAAGGGTCTCCTCCCCCTCACCAACCTAGAAAGAAATCTCTGGCAGAGATTTTTCTCTCTGTAGAGGATGAGCCCTCTAACTCTCAAAGAGAGGATTCTGAGAATTTTGATAATGCTGAACCCAGTCTTGCAGAGCCTGCTCCTCTCCCTGTTGTCTCCAAGGAACAGGGTCGTGAATTTTCTTTTGCTTACAAAGGTACTTTAAGGAGACACTCTCAAAGAGCTTTAGGGCTGAAAGAAAAGGCTAAAAAGGATTCAGACCCTTCAGATGAGGAGCGTCCCTGAGACTATATTCCTAGACCCTCTTCCAGAGTGAAAGGCTACCCTTTAGATAGGGCATTTGAACGCATTATTCGTTCACAGTGGAAACACCCTGACAAGTCTATGAGGCTCCCCAGGAACCTGGAGGGTCTGGTGGCAGCAGGAGGGGTTGGCGGGGTGGGGGGGATGACCAGGAGTTGGAGGGAGTGTCGGGCGTTAGACCTCTGACTGTGAGGTTTTGTTATGTTTTTGTTATATGACATTGCTATATTGAATTTATATTGTGGTGTTTTTGTTGAATTGATATTGTTAATGTACTTCATTTTTGTTCGCCGCCTCGAGTCGCTTTGCAAGAGAGTGCGGGATAGAAATTAGAAATGAAATGTGCCTTTTCCAAACAAAAGTCTGCTATTTTTTCAAACTCCTAAGATTGACACTGCTGCAGCCTCTCTGGCGCATCAATCTGTCTTTCAGGCTGAGGGGGACCTTTTCCCTAAGGATTCTACTGACTGTGGAATTGATTCTGACCTGTGCAAAATATTTGATGTCATTTCAGCAGTTTTATGCATTTTCACTGTCTTTCTATATTGCCAGAGCAATTTTGAAATGGTTCCAGATGGGTAAGTCCCCCTGGCATTCAGGAAAAAGACTCCAGGAAATTGTCTCCTACTAACATCTCTCTAGCACACGCCTTTCTTGCAGATGCCTCTGTTAACACTATCACCTGGTCTACCAGAGCTATTGCTGCAAACGTAACAGCAAGAAGAAGATTGTGGTTTCACTCGTGGAAAGCTGATCCACATGTGAAGAATCTGTTGGTATGCGCCCCTTTCCAAGGGGAGAAACGTATTGGAATGTCGTCAGATAAAGTATTAGCAGATACTGCTAACAAAGACAAGAAGCAAACTTTACTATAGTTTCTCAATGTCAAGCCTTTCCGCCCCTACTCCAGGTATCCTCAGCAATACTCTTACAACTAGAGGGGTTCCTCTTATTATCAGCCCAGAGGCCATGGATCTAGGAGTCACTGGCATCGCCAGGGAAGATCACCCACACAGCAGCAGCATTCCAAGCCAGGACCTGGGAACTCTTCAGGTAGACAAGACTCCTGACTCTTTAGGTGTTATCGCTCTCTCACACAATCTCATAGGAGGAAGACTAATGCAAATTTGCCCACGTCTGGGAAGCGTCAACTACAGACCTATGGGTAGACTGTAGCCAAGGGATATGTGATAGAACTCATGACAACTCCAAGGGAGTTCTATCACATATCCCCAAAGTCAGACAATCCCGAAAAACATCAGGCATTGTCTCTCGAAATATCCAGATTGGCCAAGATTGGAGCTGTAGAGCTTGTCCCTTACCTAGGACACAGGAGAGGTCTCTATTGAATTTTATTTTTAGTCAAAAAGAAGTCAGACGACTGGATGGCTGTTCTAGACCTCAAACTGCTTAACAGGTCCCTTCAGCACAAGAATTGAAGCTGGAGACTGTTCAGTCCATCTGTCTTCACATTTCAAAGGGAGACTGGCTAGCTTCCCTAGACCTCCGAGATGCCTGTCTTCACTTTACAAAGGTTCTCATGTCTATCATAGCCATTCTTTGACTCAAAGGAGTCACAATCCACCCTTACCTCGACAACATCCTGGTAAGGGCCCCATCTTTTCTCCAAGCTCAGGACAGGGGTCAGACAGCTATTCGTTGCCTAAAGGACCATGGCTTCATCATAAACAGAAAAAATAGTCATCTAATGCCCTCTCAAATTCTGGAGCACCTAGGGGTATTCTTAGATACTTTCTCAGATCACATTCATCCCTCAGGCAAGACAACTGAAAATCACTCGTCTGATACGAGAGGTTCAATCCCAGACAACAACATTGCTTCAGCAGCTTGCCAGCCTATTGGGCTTAATGGTCTCCTGCATCCAACTTCTCACCTGGGCATGAATCCATCTTTGTCCTCTCCAGGAACTCCTCAGATGGTGGCAGCGCCAGATCATGGAGGGTGCTCAGATTGCCATTGCTGTTTCCCCTGCAGTACAAAAATCTCTGCAGTGTTGGTCAACCAATCACCGCTTCTTGATCGAGGTCCCTCTCTTCAACCCCACAAGAGTGGTAATTGCAACAGATGCAAGTCTTCATGGCTGGGGAGCTCACTTAGCAGACACCTACACTCGAGGAACCTGGCCCCTTACCAATCTTTGCCACAGCATAAACTGACTGGAGCTGCAAGCGATGCACGTAGCAATACTCCATTTTGTTGAAAGTTGAAGGGGAACTCACTCGCTTGTTTACTCAGACAATACAACCACCCTGGCCTATATCAGGAACCAGGGAGGGTCCAAGTCTCTGAAGAAGGAGGCCACAATTCGCCTCTCAGCTCAACACCAGAGTTCCCCATGTCATGTCTCAAATCTGACATCCAAAAGCAGAGGCTCTGGATGCATTGAACCACCCATGGCTGAAGGGCCTCCTTTACACATTCCCTCTGCTAAGCAGGGTGATCGCCAAGATTCATAGAGACTAAACAACCGTCATCTTGGCAGCCCCCTTTTGACCAAGAAGACCTTGGTTCGCAGATCTGCTGAACCTAGCTCAGCCACAGCTGCTACATCATCTTCTGTCTCCAGACATACTATCTCAGGGTCCCATCAGATATCAGAACCTGGAACTTCTGTGCTTGACATCATGGCTTTTGAACGGTCAGCATTAAGGGCTCTGAGATATTCAGACAAAGTATTGGAGGCACTACTTTCAGCTAAAAGACCTTCCAGTAGAAGAATTTACCAGGGCACTTGGAAAACTTTCATTAAGTGGTGTGCTGACAAGTCCTTTGATCCTCAGAAGCCAAGAATTAAGGACATTCTTCAGTTCCTCCAGGAAGGACTCAATAAGGGCCTCCGTCCAAACACTTGAACCAGACAAGTCTCTGCTCTCTAGAGAGTATGTTAGGTGTTATCAGGGACATTGGAATTTCAGGCCATCCACACATTCGCAGATTTTTAATGGGTCCTAGGGTCATTTCCCCTCCAGTGTTCCATAGATTCCCCACTTGGAAGCTAAACATAGTTCTCAGATTTTGAGTAGACCTTCCTTTGAACCCCAGAGTGAAATCTCTTTATTGTTTATTCAGTTGGCATTCCTTATTGCCATCACCTCTGCTAGAAGGTGGTAGGAGTTGGGGGCTCTTTCCATCAATCCCTATTGATGTATTTTCAAAAGGGAGTCATTGGTCTTTAGGTTGGATCCAGCCTTCATTCCTAAGATTAATTCCCTTTTCCATAGAGAGCAGGAAATTAATTTGCCATCTTTTTGTCTTCGCCCCAAGCATGCCCTAGAACATTCCTGGCATACCTTGGATGTGCGCAGGGCTCTTAAAATCTACACAAGTAGAATGAAGTCATTTAGAATGACCCTAGACCTAAGGGCCTTAAGGTCTCTAAAGCTGTTGTTGCCCGCTGGGTAGCAGCTTGCATTAAAATGCTTACATAGCAGCTAATCTTCCTCCTACCCAGGGAGTTCTTCCTCACTGTACCAGGGGAGCGGCTGCAACTTGGGCCTTCTGAAATTTGCAAAGCCGCTGCATGGTCTAGTTTGCACACATTTACAAGACACTATAGAATAGTGGCTATGAACTTCTTACTGTCGGGAGCTGGGAGTGAACAACGGAGAATGAATTGCCCATTGTGACTGTTGGTTCTTCTCCCATGTGATCGAGATTGGCCACTGTCGGACGACAGGATGCTGAGCTTGATGGACCATTGGTCTGACTCAGTATGGCACTACTTATGTTCTTAATAGATATCTTGGATGCTGCTGATGCAGCCTTCGGTGTTTCAGGGAGTACTGGAGTAATTTTTCTTTTACCTTGTTCTCGCCCTATTCTTTCTCGCACCCAGCTTTGGGTATCACTGCTTTGGAAGCTCCCTAGTGTCTGGAATCCCCATCCTGTGAGGATCAGGAAAATGAACAGTTGGGTTTCTTACCTTGGGAATTGTCCTTCTGCTGATCCTCACAGGATGGGGATTCGCCCCTCCCTCAATTTTTCTTATGGGAGTATGTATGTATAATAAGTTTAAAAAAAAAAAAAAAGCTAAACGGAAAATCCTGGTTTTCCATATTTATTTAGCTTTTCTCTTGCTTCTAGGAAGTTTATTCAAAGCCTTGAAGTGAATAAAAGGCCCCACTGTGCTTAAGTCTGCAGCTGGACTTCAGTACGTTCATACATACATCCCACAAGCACGTCCACCTCTGTGCATTGTGGGTTAAAGCCAATCCACAGGCAAAGAGAACCGAGGTTAAGATTCGGCTCTAGCTTCATACAACAACTGAAGAGCAAAGCCAGATCCCCTCTGGCAGGATAAACTGTCCAGCACTGGATATCGGGAGCACTCTTTGCCAAGTCACGGGCAGATGCATGTTCTAGTTAGCGAGAGTTGCTTATCAACCTATTTGGAGAGGAACACAACAAAGAATGGAGTGACCAGGTCATTTATCTCCTGCACATAGCCACTGGCTGGATGTTGGATGGCCCAGATAAACAGGATTCTTTCAAAGATGGACCCTGATCCCGCTGATGGAAGAGTGGGATCAGGGGGTTCGTCCTTGGAATGTCGATGTGGATCTGACGGTAAGTGTCCTGATGATGCTCCTCATTCCTGGAGTCATAATACTGCTCAATGAAGCCAAAGTACTCCTCTCGCTTGCGCTGCAAGGTCAGCTTTCTCCGCTCCATGTTGGCAGGAAGGTAGCCGGAGAGGAGTCACCATGCACTGGACGCCCCTCTCTGGGCACAGCAGGCTAGCTGCATTTCCTCAGCTCATCCAGGTCCGTGTTGGGGCTGGAGAAGAGCTGCCAGAATTTTTTCAGGCAGGTTTTCTCATGCACCGTCATGGGGGGCGCCCCTGAAGCGTTTTGATCTGAGATGTGGGCAACAAGTGGAATGATGGGCCGGAGTGGGAGGAACTGCTGCTTGTGGAGCGGGTTGCGCGCACAGGCTTCGGAGGCTCTGGACAGCTGGGCCTCACTGCTAGACTTGATGACCTTACAGTTGGTTGGCATTTCGCTCAAAGCAGGTTGGGCCCGCTCACTTTTCCCACGCAGCTTGCTGTGATTCTCCAACACCTGGGCTGCTGTGGCCTTGGCCACTTAGGGTTTGGAAACACAAGAAGTCCTCGTCCTCATCATCCCCAACGTCCCAGGCATTGCTAGTGTTGTGTGCACACTCATGGAAGCTGGAGGCCTTCTTGTTCTTCAAGGGCAGCACGTTGACCTTCAGACGTTCCTTAATGAAGTTCTTGGTGAGCCGGGGATCCAGTGGAGGATGTTGAGCTTCATACACAGGCTGGATGCTCCCCGGCAACTTGGCGCTCTGCTTCCAGAACTGCCTGCTGCTTTCAGCGGCCATGACTGGGGCCAGGGATGGGCCTCAGCCGGCTCCGGGAGGAGGACAGGTGAGGACAGCAGTTCCCGGAACCGTGGACCGTTTTCCATATTTAGTTTTCTGTGTTTTCCCATAGGAAACTTTTTCTCTTTTTGCATTATAACAAACATAGACCTCTTTCTTTGAAGGTCTCATTTAGGGTTTGTGTTCTTTATTTTAGATCGGAGATAGGTTGTTCTAGTTTTCTTTCAACAGATTCTCATCTGCTTTGGATCAACTGGGAAAATGGAGGGCGATCCCCTCAGAACATGCCCAGTTTGGAACTTAGTCTGCCTCCTAGTGGTAGTGGTAGGGATCTTCTTCACAGGATGGGGATTCCAGACACTGGGGATCAGCAGAAGGATAATTCCCGAGGTAAGAAACCCAATTGTCCATGTTATCTCCTCTTGTTCAATGTGTATCTGAGGCTGCTGGGCGAGGTTATTCAGAGGTTTGGGCTGAAGTGTCATCAATATGCTGATGATACTCAGCTCTACCTCTCTTTTTCATCCGACCCAGGTCCCAATGTCTGGCTGCTGCTGGGGACTCGATGAGGGTGAGCCTATTGAAGCTGAATCCTGACAAGACTGAAGTGATGATGGTTGGCTGATCTTGCGACTTGGAGGGGGTTGGGACACCGATCATTGATGGGGTCCCCCCTCACCGGTCACTCATGTTTGCAACCTTGGAGGCCTTTTGGATCCTTTGCTGCATCTGGAATATCAGGTGGTAGCAGTGATCATGAGCACTTTTCACCAACTTCATCTGGTGAGGGCGCTGCGGCCTTTTCTTTCCAATTCAGACCTCACCACTGTCATCCATGCTTTCATCACCTCAAGGCTAGATTACTGCTGCATGCTCTACATGGGGCTGCTCTTGTTGACTGTTAAGAGGCTGCAGCTGCTGCAGAATGAAGTGTCTCGGCTCCTTTCAGGGATGAGTCATTGTGAGCCCATTACACCGGTGTTCCAAAGTCTGTACTGGCAGCCTAAAGCATTCCAGGCACAATTCAAGGTGCTGGTTTTGACTTTTAAATCCCTAAAGACTTCTGGAGACGGTGTAATACCTGGCTGTTCTGCTGGGCCTTTGGTGAAGGAGATGGGTACGGGTGAGGGGTTGAGGTTTAGGGTGGGAGGGTTTTTGTTTTTTAATTTTGTTTTTGTATCTTGTGTTCTACTATGTGGGTTTTTATAAGTCTGTTTTCATTAGATTTATTGTGTTTTATATTAAATTGTTAGCCGCCCCAAGCTGCTTTTAGCAGGAGGGTGTGGGATAAAAAAATGTCAAATAAATAAATGGTCTGGGTCCCATATATCTGAAAGACCACCTGTCCTACCATGTCCCATTGCGGCCCCTATGGTCAGTCGTGGGCACCCTCTTGCAGGTTCCATCTGTTACCCTTGGCCATGAGGCAGGAGGACGTTTTTGTTGCTGCACCAGTTTTATGGAATTCCCTTCCCTGAGAGGTTCTCTTGAGCCTGAGCATCTTTCGGAGACAGTGTAAAACTTTATTTGAAAGAGCATTTGGCAGGTGGGGATACGGGTTACTTGGTTATTGGGTAGGATTATGGGGTGGGTGGAAGCTTTGAGGGGAGGGAGGTAGTGTTTGTTTTTTTTTTTTATGAATTGTAAGCCACCTGGAGCCTGTGTGGGAAGGGCAGCATATAAATACGGATGGATAGATGGATGGATAATGGATAAACAAACCTACTGACCCAAAGGACAAGAAATTGCTTCCATAACATTTGATTTTACTCTTTTTGTGATTTGAAGCAATTGACTATAACAATGTTGCTTTAATATAGATACTTTTACTAATTAAAGTATTATTGAATATATGTGATGTATCTGGAAAGATAAGTCTTCAAGGTGGTGTAACAGGGAAACTTTCTGAAGGAGTAAATGAAAGCTGACATAGGTGAAAGAACTGATATAGCTGTAGAAATATTTTCTTGTTTTGTCTTATGATTAATTGTTAGTATTTTAAACAAAAGTCCAAAAGACAGCCATTCAGTTTTTCATTTATCAGCTTAGAAAATTTGATCTCAAAATACTGAGACAAGAAAGCCCTTATGTAAACTTTTGCACCACATTTTAGAATGGAAGGGCAGATGATAGCCTGATTATCTCATAACCTGGCTGTGATATTTTGTAATAGTGGAAAGGAAAAAAAAAAATCTTTTCTATCAGGAAAAGATTTCTCTTTCTTGTTTCTCATGCTGGAAAATGCAGATATTGGATTTTGAATTTTAATTGTTGACAGTCATGGAAAAAATTATCTTTGCAAACTATGCTTTCAAAGCTGTTGTTCCACACTGTCACAGTCCTTGTATAATGTGATCACTGATTACAGTATTTCAAGGTTGTCCTTGAAGATCAATATCAGTACCTTCAGTTGCTCTCAAAAGCATATGATAACCAAATGCAAGCTTTTCTCCATTTGGCAAACCTCGTTTATATATTTATCAGGTATTTGCAGAAGGCATTGTAAAGTTGGAGGACATTACCTGCTTTCTTCTTTCTTTCAGATATTGGTGCTCAAGATTTCTATGATATTCCACGATCATTTCCGAATGACAGATCTAGCTCACTGGAAGGCTTTCACAACCATTTTGTAAGTATGACTTGATCTTACTTGAGACTACAGTGGTAAGGCTGTTCTGTGTGTTCTAGTTTTTTCTGTTATGAAATGAGGATGGGGGTGGGTTGTAAAATATCTTTTAAACTGGGTAAATTACTATAATTGAGCTGGTGATTAGACTTGCTAGCATAACTGAGATTTTGCTGTTAAAAGAAATCTGTTAATTCTAGAAAAACAAAAGCATGTTGACAGTGACAAGTGTTTCAAGTGAAGACCTGGATGAAAATTATGTCCCAATGAATCCGAACTCTCCTCCACGGCAGCATTCTAGTAGCTTTACGGAACCCATCCAGGAAATGAACTATGTACCAATGACGCCGGTCACATTTGATTTTTCCTCATTTGGAATGCAAGTGCCTCCACCAGCGCATATGGGTTTCAGGTCCAGTCCAAAGACCCCTCCCAGAAGACCAGTACCTGTTGCAGAATGTGAACCCCCACCAGTAGATCGGAACCTCAAACCAGACAGAAAAGGTGAGGAGAATAAGCATTAGCAGTTTCTCTTACCTTCTAATATTACATTGATTTAGCATTTGCATTTTTTTCTCGGGGTTTTCTTAAAGTTGTGGTAATATAAAATACTTTTTGCCCAAGAACTGAGATTTTAAAAGAACCAATAATGTTAAGATAGCTTAGCCATTAAAAATTATCAAAATAATAAAACTGCATGTTTATGAAGTCACAATAACTATTGAGCATAGTTTTATTAAATAAGAGATTGTACAAGGATTCTATCCTAACCAACTAAAAAAAATGGGCTATAGAAACTGTGCTCTTATACAGAATGCAGTATAAACATCCAGCTCACTAAAAAAGTAGATTTTGGCAAATCTTTACAAGCACAGTAATGCTTTTGCTGTATGAATTGAGATATGACATGTTCCTTATTTCATTTTTTATATTTTTGACAAATGTTGTTGCTTTAAATATTGCTAGTGTGTTAGAAAATATTGGTAGCATAGGCATGTAAATTTGTAACAATCCTTTTAAAAATATCCTATACAAATTATATCGTGGTTGTAAAATATTTCTTAAATTTCCTTTTTAGAAGAAGAAACACAGAAGTTGATGTATTAAACTAAACAATGTTTAAAATAATGTTTGACCTCCCTTAAGGCTATGGCCTTTTGCACACAGACACTCTAGCACTGATGAAATGGATGTTATATAATATTATACATGTTGCAGGGCACCCATAGAGCACACCTGAAGCATGTATTATACATGTATAATAAGATGTAACCCCCATTTCATCAGTGTTAGAGTGTCTGTGTGAAAACGGCCATAGTTGCGAAGATGCAATATAGAACCTGCTTAAAACACAGATAAGTTTTGGTGGCCAGTGTCAAGCTGAGTTGTGTCTCAGGCTGCATCTGACTTCATAAGAGCTGGGTGCCAGAACCTGGCACTGTGTACACAGAAATGTGAAATGTAGGATATACTGTCAGGTTCTGCTTTTCTACATGGTTCTGCTTTTCTACATTTCCCTGCTTTTATGGCATTTGCTAGCTCTTAATCTTTTTCTGTGCTAAAACCCTTATTTAATTTCCATTTTGGTATTTAAAATATCCTAAGTGTGTGTGGAATGCTAGAATAACTTTGAAGAGGTTGCTACAACCTCAGTGCCAAAAGTACACAAACAGAAAAATACGTTTCAGGTGAAAACTCGTTTTGACCTCAGAAATTATCTTTGTCGGTAAATTCCCTGCAACATTCATGCTAGCTGTTCATTTCAAACGCATGTAGTATTAGGATGCACAGGATTTACTTGCTGCTAAAAAAACAGATATTTTTAGACTTTAAAAAAAGAAAGAAAAGAAAACCCCTTTCTGTTATAGCCTGGGACCCATGTACACTGTGTTTTCCCCAATTGCCTCCAATGGGGAAAATGCAGTGAACATGGGTACCTGATTATAGTCTATGTATGTATAAGATATACACATAGAGGGTATAGAATGTTTTCGTTCTCACTGTAATGTTTCAGCACATAGGCATTACAGATAAATGGTTAAGTGTCAGTGGTATCCCATTTTGAGATATAAATATAATCCTATAACCCCAGACATTACCAGAGACATGGAAAGTATATGAAATATTTAGAATTGTGACACACACACCCCCAGTATCTCGGGTTATGACCCATACTTTGATAATATGGGGATTATGTAATTTCTGTGCATACACAGTACTCAGTTGTCAGATTTGTAGTTTTGTTTCTTTGGAATAGTATACAAAACCATTAAGTTGCATTAGGTGACAAAATAAAATGTATGCCATATGTATAATGGAGTGACAAGACCAGTAATATTTATACATGCTGCATTGGGGAAAAATTAATCTGTCCTTAATTAATTAAATCCTTAAATCTGTCCTTAATTAATCTGTCTAAATTTGTCCTTAATTTGCACTAGTTTTTACTTCAAACTCAAATTGAGATGTATAATGGAAACAGCATGTGACCTTAATAGCAATGCTCTCTGATGATGATGTAGAAGACAATAAAACAGTGTTTATTCCACACCCATTCCCCTCCTGATTGGCAGTTTTCAGAATGAAAAAATCATCTACAAAACTTTGAATCTCTGCTCACATCAAATGTTTACATATTGACAGCCATTAGTTTTGTTTAGCTGCTAAGCAATATTGGACAGGAACACTGTGGAGAATATTGATATTGGAGAATATTTTAAAAATAAATATTAAACTGTTTCAAAATAAATTTCCCAGTCTTGCTAGTTTGTATACATTGCTGACAAAGCTTTTGTTTACCTTCTAGAGGTAATTCCCTGTATTTAAAGACTGCTGCTTTTGACTTCTTTTTTTTAAATTGAATTAAGCGTTCTGCATTTTAAAATATGGTACTAGGGCTTCACTCTACAAAATGCCTACATATGTAAGTATGTGAGCAGGCCAGGTGGCTTCAGTGGTTGGAGAGGGAGGAATATCAACTGTATGTACTTCCTTGTTTATAAAATGTGCTGTTACATAGCACAGTACATACTGATTGGTTGTGCCTGTTTTTTTCTGCAGCAATTAACTCTGTAAAAGAAATTCTGATAATGTGCATTTAACTTGGTGCTTCATTACAAACGGTATGGTTTTCAAATATTGCCACCTATTTGGAAAGTAAACTTGTCCTCCATCAGAGGACTACATTTCCAATAAAAACTGTTACGAGTTGGGGGGAAATAGAGCATACTTGTGGGGAAAAAAATCTAATTTCAGCAACCAAAACATTATGATGTCTTATTTTATTGCTGTAAAACATGGATTTGATTTAACAATGTGTAAAATAAATCAGGCTTAATAATCTAGTTGTCTCCATATTTTACTATGAACTTACTTAGTCATTGTATCTACAGCATCTGGTCAATCAGCCTTCTATTTTCAAGAGCTAAACATTGGAACAACAAAATACTTATTTTTGTCATGATTGTATGACAGTGTTGATATTCTCAATGTAAGTGAACTAGAATATTTTTGAGAATTAAAATTGCTATGAACTGTGAAATAATAGGGTGCCAAACAAATACAAGTTCCAGTGATCCTTAGAGAAGAGCAGACATTACCAGATTCTGCCATATTTTGACCTTCAAGTTATTCTTACAACTACTGTCACATTGTCTGCACCCATAGGTCAAAACTATTAGATAGTATTCCCAAACTATTATGATAGTTTAGTCTGTGTACTTAGTAATGAGAAACCCAGACATCTCAAGGATATATGACTAGAATTTAAAAAAGGAATATTACATAAATAATTGATTGGGTCAAGTTATTGGTTATTTGGTTATTTTAAGTAAAACAAATAAGTTTAAAATAAAATAAAAAATTCAGTGTGTAAGCCTGACTCTAATAATTTATGTAGGATTGAGTATACTGCTGCTTCTCTAAATGAAATCACTGGTGCATAGATCCATAGTGCTGGGTTATAAAGCTTCCAAGTCTTCAGAACCCTGCCATTTCATACCTGAGGAAACATCTGTGAGCCATAACTAGATATATAAACTTTCTGTGTGATAGCACACAGAAAGATATTGTAAAACTTGCATGTGAAATGATATTTCTTAGTGATTAACTCTCCATAATCCCTAGTACTAAGAAAAGAGTTGATGATGTATATAAAAAGTTGAACTTTTGGATATTTTTCTAAGTCTTCTATGGAGACTCTCATTATTAGCTCGCATGGATTTTCTATTCTGTCACAGAAGGGGATTTTAACTTGATGGTGGTGAGAGATGGGACGGTTGGGTGGTGATATCCATTTTACATCTTTGATAATTCATATTTAAAACAGGGGCGTAGCTAGGGTGGAATGGGCCCCTGGCCAAGAAGTCAAGATGGCCTCTTTTATTTATTTATTTATTTACGGCATTTGTAACCCGCCCATCCTGCCACAGGCAGCTCTGAGCGCCAAACATAAAACATTAACATTAAAACAACTTATAAAATAGACAACAACAGGGAGGTATAAAAAATCCCCAACCACCCACCACCCTAACCCCTAGCCCTGTCCTGCTGGCAGGCCTAGGGGTGCCGCCCGGCTTGGCGGGCCTGGGGGCGCTGCTATCAAACACACAAGACACCCAAAATGCAGCCAGCCTATTAAGCATATTATGCCATCAAAGATATAGATAACCAGTTCAGTTGTACCCCCATAATCAATTCACGCTGCCCCCACCCCATAACCAGTTCATTTGCGCCCCCCATATAATCAATTCACGCAGCCCCCCACCCATAACCATTTCTAGCCCCCACCTATAACCACTTCATTTGTGCCCCCGGGGCAGCATGAATTGATTATATGGGAGGCACAAATGAGCTAGTTACGGGGTGGGGTTTTAAAGACCGTATTCCTTAGCAATAACTTCATTAAGAAAGGTTAGTGAAATAGCAGCCATAATAATGTCAGAACCATATTTGCAGATTTTCCAAGATAGACTAAATATTGCTTTACATCCTAAATTCCTACCTAAGATAGTATAAGTAAGACAGTTGTGAGAACGTGGCCCTTTTCTGCATGTTCATGGGTGGGGGAGCAATGTGGTGCCTTTAGTGAGTAGGGGTGCACTCGCCCGCCTAACATGCATCCCCACTCACCTCCCCACTCGTCCCTGCACGCAGAGCAACCAGGGAAAATGGCGGTTGCTCCATGGGTGAGGATGAGTGGGGGGTGAGTTGGGATGCATGTGCAGCCGTGTGCATGCCCTGCCCATGCACCAGCATGCCCACGGACACCCCCCACCCGGTGGAGCCGTGTAAAAAGGGCCTGTGAGGAGCCACTCGAAGAAGAACAGAAGGTTGCTGCCTTGTAAACAAAGTTCTTTGAGATGCCTCCTAACATTCTCACACCACCTACCCTTCTAGCCTCGCATGGAATTATCTTATATTCCTAGAAAGGGTTGGAAGGAACTGTCATTCTGAGGGGGAGAGCACTTTTTATACTAGAGGAGCTCGAAACCACCACATGGTCTGTTGTTTGAATATGGTGAGCATGCACAACCCAGTTGTGAGAATGTTCGGAACCATCTCGAAGAACCTTTTTACAAGGCAACAACCTTTTGAACACTCTCATGGGGAGTTTTTTGTTTACAAACAGCTTTATCTTCCAGTTCGATCGGTGTCCTGCTGCTGCTGCACTACTAGCATGCAGAGGCAGGTGAGGGATGGGGACCCCCCCCCCCACCATGATGTGGATGTGGGGCAGCCCAGTTGCAGGGCTGCCCCGCGGGTCAGGCAGCAGCCCCTGGAACCTAGGGGCCCCTGGCTTTATGCCAGGTTTGCTCAATGGATGCTAAGCCCCTGATTTAAAGTGGCCTAAAATTCACCAAGATGCACAAACACATTAACTTTTGGTAGGTTAGGGCCTCGTGGTCTGTACTGTCTTATTGTAGGATGGATTTTTTATCTTAGTGTCCTGGGTCACTAGATAAAATAAGATAAAATACCCAGAGGTTAGAATGCACCTTATATAACATTGCCCCTTCTCCTGGCTCACTACTGCTTCCACGAATAGGGAGGGGCACTCCCATTAATTTTGGGAAGCTGTAAAAGTCTTCTTGAAGCATGGCTAGAGGCCTCATGAGCCAACAGCATGGATCTTTGCAACATGTTTTCTTCCAGAGAGTGTAAAAACAGGTAAGTTATTTATGCTTTGAAACTGATCAAGAATGCTCAACCAACTGTATTGTGTATACATATCTGAAAAGAAGTGTCAAAATCTATTAATGGTACCTTGAACAGAACAGTATTTTGCATTACTTTATTTTATAGTCATTATGCTGCTTGCTGCTGTAGCCTGTCATAGTTGCATGTAGTGGGGATGGTAAACTGGAAGCAGCCTTCCTCGCAAATTGGGAGTCACCTTGGCAAGATCACTGTTTCCACCTACACAACTGGACAGTGTTCCCCTCAATCAAAAGAGATTTGACAAGTGCTGCCTTAATCTGTGGCATGACTTTCTGAAAGCTGTTCTTCCATGAAGTGTGATCTAGAAAAGAAAGGTGAAGTGGAAGGAATAATACTCAAATTTCCTGAGGAGTGGGAAAACATCTACTTAAGAATAGAAGTTGGGAATGCTTGACGAGCAGTTTCATTTTCCTCATTGCCCTCTTCAGCGCAGCTGCACAGACCAAAATGTGCTGGGATGATTGTCAAGTGTAATTCAAAGGCACCTGTAGGCCATAGCATGGAAGATTATTTGCAGGCAAAGAGATGTACTATGTACTTATTGCTGTAGGTGCAGATGCTTTTTAAAGGCCAATCTTAAAACCAAGTCTTTAACCTGGAAGAGCTCTCAGTGGTTATGAATACACTAAGTGAAACTAAGTTTTATGTGCTTAACGCAAAAAGGAAGAACGACACATTCTTGCACTATTGCAAAAGATCGATAGTAACTCACCAGCCCTTTTGAATACTACATGATGGGGATAATGGCATTTTATGTCCGTTCTGATATTTTTCTTCCACATATTTCAAAACACATTAATATTGTTACCCCACTTTATGGGGCTTCTGAGATGAAATTGCCTGACTAGGGTCACTCTGCAGACCAGTAGCAAAGCATGGCTTCCTTGGTTCATTGCAGAATCTTGGCCACTGAATTACTCTCCTTCCTATATCATGAGTAATGTGGTGGCACACGGTTTATAGGGAAATGTTATCCAGTTATACTTGTACAACTCTAATGTTTAAGTTGAGACTTATGGTATGGGCCAACAAAAAAAGAACACAACTCATTAAAATCACTGACTTCAGCAGCACTAATACATGTAGGGACTACAGTTGGCCAACAAATTATTTAAGCTGATAGCTTTGCATACCTAGATGTTAGTGCATAAAGATAATACGATATCTATTTAACCTAAAAAATACCAATTAATCGTTTATCTTGGGGTTTAGGATTTCATTAAAGATAATTGACCAAATTCTGCCTGGAGTTATGTTGGTGTAAAAGCAATATAAAGCAGTTGACCTTTTAGAAGAGTAGAATTTGACCCAAACATTTTATATAGTAGTAGTATCATGAATGGCAAAACCTCATTTAGGGCAGTGCTACACAGATTTCTTTTGACATATGGAAATACATACCCAGTTCTGCCTTGGGATGGGAGGAAGTTATCTTCCTTTCTGAGTTGGTTGGTTGTGGTTGTCTTAGTATGTGTCTAACTTTGGGATCAAAAACCGCTATCTCCTTATATTATTAATTTTTTTTCTGGTTGAAGATAATTCATGACATAACTGAAATGGTCAGAAATGGTCAACATTCTTCTTTTTTTAAAAAAAAATGCAACTTACCTTTCACTGCTGTTTTATTAACACTACCTTGCTGTGGAAGCTTCTAGCATTTTAAAAAAGTTATAATTTATATTTATCACCCCGTGAAAAAGAAAACCTTCTACAAATTCTCTCCCAAGCCAGTTCTAGGTGTAATTTCCACAGTTGGTCCTAATCCTGACCACAGTTCTTCTTATCCATAGTTAAGTTTTGCATATACAATAAACATATGTATTTTATTGAAAGGAACAGCTATTCATAATACTATTGATTTATGGTATTATAAAGGCCTTGTTCATAATGTTTGATTACAAACATTACAACATGCATTTGCCCCATGATAGTATTTATGTAGCTTTGTACATAGCCTACATTCACCAAGAAAGAGACCTGATATTGCATCAATCAATCAGTAATATCTTAAATTATGGCACTGATCTCAGAAGTGACTTTTACAAACAACATAGTTTGGGTCTGTGTAACATTTCTTAATGAGTTAAGACTAAATCTGCTCTAAGTTAAAGTATTTTAGTAGTAGTAGTAATTGCCAGCTTTTTAAACAACCTGAATGTCAGTTGTAGCTTCTTATTATTATTATTATTATTAAACATTTATAAAGCGCCAGTAACAACCTGGCGCTGTACAGAACATACAATCAGCTGCGGTCCCTACCTGTGGCTTACAATCTAAAAGACAA
>QEPC01000136.1:875463-906201 GCA_003113815.1 Sphenodon punctatus | reverse complement strand
TTCCAGAAGCTTCGAGGCAAAGGGAAGGAGGGAGACTGGCCGGTAACTAGAGGGGTCAGATGGGTCCAGGGTGGGTTTTTTGAGGATGGGGGAGACAGTGGCATGCTTGAAGGCAGAGGGGAAGGAGCCTGTGGAAAGGGAGAGATTGATGACATGTAGAAGTGGGGGAGCGATAGTGGGAGCAATAGAGGTCAGGAGGCGGGAGGGGATTGGGTCAAGGGGGCAGGTGGAGGGGTTGGATGAAGAGAGCAGAGCGGAGATTTCCTCGAAAGAGGCAGGATCCATAGTAAGACAGTACCTCCTATCCCATGAATTTTTAATTTTCTCAAGAGTCTTTTATGTGGGACCTTATCAGATGCTTTCTGGAAATCCAGGTACACTATATCTACTGGGTCTCCCCTGTCCACATGCTTGTTTACGCCCTCAAAGAATTCCAAGAGATTAGTGAAGCATGACTTACCTTTGCTAAATTCATGTTGACTCTTCACTGTTAAGCCATGTTTATCAACATGCGCAGTGATTCTGTTCTAAATTATTGTTTCCACCATTTTACCCAGCACAGACGTCAAGCTTACTTGTCTATACAGTTTCCAGGATCACCTCTGGATCCCTTTTCAATATCAGAGTTACAGTTGCCACCCTCCAGTCCTCTGGTACAGTTGCATATTATAGCAATAGGTTACAAATTACTAATAGTAGGTCTGCAATTTCATATTTGATTTCCTTCAGAACTCTGGGGTGATTTGTTAATTTAGTTTAATTTGCTCTAGAACCTCCTCCAGTGTCATGTTGATTTGTGATATCTCTTCCAGTTCATCACCTACAAAGTAAGGTTCTGGTGTGGGTTATCTCCCCTACATCCTCTGCAGTGAAGACCGAAGCAAAGAACTCATTCAGCTTCTCTGCAATTTCCTTTTCCTCCCTAAGCACCCCTTTCACCCTCTGGCCATCAATTGCCCAACTGACCCTCTAGCAGGCTTCCTGCTTCTGATGTACTTGAAAAAGTTTTTATTTTTATTTTTAGCATCTTTAGCAAGTTGCTCCTCAAATTTCTTTTTGGCCTGACTTATTAACTTTTTACATCTACTTTGGCAACGCTTATGCTCCCTCCCTATTTACCTCATTGGGACTTTTTTTCCATTTTTAAAGGATGCTCTTTTGGCTCCAGTAGCCTCCTTCACCTCACCATTTAACCACACAGGCAGACATTTGGTCCTCTTCCTACCTTTTTTAATTTGTGGAATACGTTTAATCTGAGCTTTCAAGATGGTGTTTTTAAATAGTCTCCTTTGCATTGTTTAAGTGCAATACAGACAGAATTATCACTGTGGTGGTTTATGTGGATGCAGGCAGATGAGGATGTGTGCTGATAGATTATCCTCCTGCAGTCACTCCCATGTTTTTAATTGTGAGCAGACAGCATAGTTGCATTTTGTATCAAACAGAATTTCTCAAAGATGTCCTCCTAAATTGGAGTAATTCTGTCTTCAGTTAAAAAAAATGCAGCAACTGGGCACAGTGACATACAAAACACTACTCATGGAAGTCCTCATTTGGTAGCAGTGTTTGGGTCCTTTTAAGACAGTATACCTGTAAAGGAACACTTGCATTTGGAAAGAATTATATTTAGTATCTATTTATTTTTTTCACATAGCAGTTTTCATTCAGTAATTGGCTACAATAGGATCATTCAAGAAACTGCAGGGCAGGTAAAATTAGTTTTCATTTCAGTTTTGCTTTTTCTCACTAGATAGAGTGTAGAAATCATTAGCTTTTTGTATGTTGATGCTAGGTGTTAAATGTTTTTTCAGAAAGAATTTGCAGACATTTTAAGTGACTCTTTATTAATAGAAATGCATCAAAATAAAACCCACAGACATTAACATCCAACAACTTTGTGGAAGTCCAGGTCTGTGGTTATTCCTCTTGGCTCAGAGTCATTGCTGCCTCTCCCATTTTAAGGCTTTACATAGTCAATATAACTCTGGTTTTTAAATGTTGCTTAAATCTGTATTTAGTAATGATTGCAATAAAAATAGTAGTACTTTTCACTTTTATACTATTGTACAACTATTAATTAACCCTCACAATAGCCCTGTATATGAGATACTGGTAAGTAAGCAGTAATATTCCAATTTAGGATGGAGAAACTGAGACACACAATATGTACATTGCCCCAGGTAATTCAGTAAGTCAGTAGCATAATCACAACTAAAAATCAGAAATTTATGATTCCTGGTTTGTGGATCAGTCCACTGGGCCATGGTGCCGCTCTAATTTTTTCCTAATGGTGCATGTAATTACTTTAGGTGTGTTTGATATTTATGTTGAGGTCTTCCATATTCGCATTTTCTGCCGCCTTTTAGGTTATGACACAGAGATGCCTTTTGTTTGCATTTACTTGTATTTTAAGATCTTTTTTAATGGACATGTCCTTGTCTAATTGTGTGAATTATAGACCCATTTCTCTATAAATAGTATTCTTTTAATTGTGATATATGCAACTAATAAAATTGAAATATATGTGAAATTCAAGTCATTTTAAGTCATTTGTATGCTGAGCCATTTTACCTTCCACCACTGAACTAATTAAATAGGTGGTAGAATTTAAAGAACCTGAAACCTATAAAAAGGTGGTGATTAATTTTTTAGCTGGTTACAAAACTTGTGGCTCTTTTGTTTTAAAATTCTCTAATTGTGTGAAGTGTTTGGAAATTTTTAATTATGATAACTACAGCTTAGAAAAGGGTCAATAGTTTTCTCACTATTTTCTATTAGTACCATGTTCCCATGTCATCTTTTTACTTCTCAGCATTTTCTTTCACATTGCTGTCAGCTTTACCCTTTCTGTCTTTCCTTCTGCCACGCTTTTCATCTTTTGCTGACTGCTGCCCTGTCTTCCTTTTTTCTTTATCTTTTAGAGAAGAGTCCTTCTATTGTACTGTTCCTATAACACCTGTTAAGAGGGAGGGATCAGGCTGGGAGAGGACAGAGGAGGTGAGGTGGTAAAAATCTGGGCTAATTAAAAACTAGGTACATACAACTAGCTAATTAATTATCCAAAGGTAAATTCACCCTGCAGTTTTATAAACACTGATGCCTTTTAGATTTTTTTTAAATCCTGAATTATTTTTTTCAAATTTTCACTGATTATTATAATTTTGGAATGGAATGCAATCCCCCTCCCCCCCAAATATACCAGTATAGTAAGCTGCTGATTTATAATAGCAATATAAAGTAATGTAAAAGTCTTCATTTAAACATTATTAAGCTTGAGACATTATCAGTCAGAAAATTTGTGTTCCATTTTTTAATGTTACTAAGGTAGTGGTGGGGAAAGAGTAAGTCAAATCCTTTTAATGTGGATTATCAGACTTCATTTGATTTTCATATCTCTTGACTCTGTGTTCCAAACATGGAATTAAGTTAAAAAATGTTCAGTATTTATTTACCAGACCAGAAGAGATCTTTAGTGCCTGTTGTTTGCCTATTTATTTACAGCCCAATTTCCAAAGGGTCATAGTCAGATTTAATAGGCACAGTAGAAAAGTAACATTCCATCAAAATGCTCACTATTGATGCCTTAATTATTTTTTATTATAATTTCAGATTTTGTTCGGCAGCAACAGTCTTGATGGAAGAAACAGCCCTGTGGTAAAACCAAAGGGTGATAAACAGGTGGAATATTTAGATCTGGATTTAGATTCTGGGAAATCCACCCCGCCTCGTAAGGTAAACAAAATTTAAGACTTAAGTGTTATAGGTTTATCTAACGCATAGGAATGGGATGTGTAGGTAGAGGAGTTTAATATTTTTGCTTCTGGGAAGTTTTTCTTTAGAGGACTGCCTTTTCTTCAAGTTTATTTCTTTTTAGTCATGTTTCAACTCTCATTAAATCTACCTGGAATTAGTCACCTATACGACCTGATTCCGTGCCTAGCTGCAACTGCTTTGCACCACTGTGGCTGATAGCAGGATGACGGGGTTAGAACCATGGAATCGTAGCATTGGAAGGGACCTCAAGGGTCGTTGAGTCTAACCCCCTGCTCTTGGATGCAGGATGACTACAGCTGCAACATTTCCAATAGATGGCTGTCCAGACTATTTTTGAAAAACCCCAGCAATGGAGAACCTACAATCTCCCTAGGCAGTTTGTTCCATTTCCGAACAGCTCTTACTGTTAGGAAGTTTTTCCTGATGTTTAACCAAAATCTACCTTTATAACTTGAGTGCATTATTTGCACCCACCCCACCCCTTCAGAACCAGATGAGACACCATATTTGTGGAAAAGGCATTTGGCCGCAACTTTATGGTTCTTACACTGGGTGACACAAGTCGTCACGCATACCTGGAACCAATAGCAGCAAGGGCTTTTTGGCTGCCCCTACAAGATCAGGGGGCAGCTGGCGGCCGTGCCAGTGGCACGTGCCGAAGGGGCATGGCCAAAGGAGCATACCTTTTAGTTGTGCCCTTCGGTTGTGCCCGTTGGCTGGGACCGGGGAGGGAGGCTAACATTGTGAGTGTTTGGTGAGAAGGGGAGTTACGGTGGAGAGGAATGTATCCTCTTGTTAAGAGCAGGAGGAAAGGAGGATGGCCCTTTCCCCCTTGGTGGTAAGGAGTAGGGGATAGGAATGATGCTGAAGATTAGTTAATTTAAAAAAAAAAGAAAAATGTAGTAAATACGGGAGGAATTGGGGAGAGTAGTTTTTATGCCGTATTATTTATTTATTTATTTAAAATTTATATCCCGCCCCTCCTGCCCTCAGGGCAGCCCGGGGCGGCAAACAACATTAAAAACAGTATTAATTTTTTTAACAATTTAAAAATACAATATGTGGGGAAACCCACCCCACCCCTACCCTGCGCCAAAAGCCTGACAGAACAGCCAGGTCTTACATACACACCGAAACAGCAGGAGAGTGGGAGCCAACCGAGCCTCCTCTGGGAGCGAATTCCACAGCACAGGGACGGCCACCGAAAAAGATCTAACATTGGTGGCCACCCACCTCGCCCGGGGAACCTCCAAAAAGGCTCCCACGGACGATCTCAGGGGTCACACGGGCACATGGGGAGTGAGGCGGTCCCGCATATAAGCAGGGCCCAGGCCGTGAAGGGCTTTAAAGGTTAAAACCAGCACCTTGAACCTGGCCCGGTACTTTATAGGCAGCCAGTGCAGAGTCCGGAGCACTGGTGCCATGCGCTCCCTGCGACCCGCCCCCATAAGGAGACGGGTCGCAGCATTCTGCACCAGCTGCAGCCTCCGGTCCAGCTTCTCGGGTAGCCCCACGTAGAGCGCATTACAGTAATCCAGCCTCGAGGTGATGAAGGCATGGATGACAGTGGCGAGGTCGGAGTCTGAGAGATACGGCCGAAGCCGCCAGACAAGATGTAACTGCNCACCCCCACCCCCCAAATTTTCTCCTCTCTTTGACCCCTGCTTGTGGGAACATAGGGGAGGTTAAAAGGGAGCCAGGAGGTATTTATCTACAAAAGCGCTTGCAGGAAGAATAATTTAAACAGGTTTTGCCCATTGTTTAGATAAAAGAGTGGTTTGCTGAATAAGGAGGAAACCTATGCAGAAAGCAAGGCATTTTCCTCAAGGGGAAATGGTTCATAACCAGAAAAAAACCTACTAATGTAGACAGAAAAGAGTAGTAGAAATCTCTCTAATGCAGCTCTTGTGAATCTACGTCAACAAGAGGAATGGGGGAAGGTGAACTGTGTTTAACTCTTTATTCACCAGGGACCACCTAAAATGCCTTGGCTGGTCTCCTCTGGAATCCTGGCTCTGAATGTCTTTTAGAAAACTTGAGAGGAAGAAGGGGGCACTAGAGTTTGGGTCTGTTTTACCTAAGTGTTTTTATATGTCCTCCATCGCCATAGTGCAGTTGGGTCCAAACCTTTGCCTAGGTCTCGCCTTACCCAGAAACTCACTGGGTGACCTTGGGCCAGTCACAATATTCTCTCAGTCTAACCTACCTCACAGGGTTGTTGTGAGGGTTAAAAATTGTGTTTATTTGTTATATGTAAAGCACTCGGAGTGCCATGACAGGGGGGCGCTATATTATTATTCGACCCCATTTTGAGGATGTGCAAAATATGTCCAATATCATCATGCACATGATTCGATTTGCTGCTGTTGCGACCCCTGTTTACGGTCCTGACTCACAGTTTTTGGGATCTTAGTAGTTGAAAATAATACTTGAGTGTTTAATTCTGCGCAGGACTGATGAGTCCAGACAAGTTAACAAACCCATGCCCCAGTGGTGGCCACTGCTAATAGTTCCCAACCTTAAATTAAATGGCATTGTAACAAAACAAGCTTCCAGCCACCAAGCAGCTGAGTCTTGGGAGTTAATATAAGATGCACGCAGTTTCAGAATTATTTGCAAGGAAGGGAAACGGAGCCAGTAAGCAGAAGTTGGATAGTATTAAATGCCTTATTGTCAGGGACCCATGTTCAGTGTGCTTTCTCTCTCTGCCTCCCGGTAATGCTCCGCATGCGCAGTTCTGCCGCTGGCCACCGGGAGGCAGATGTCTCAGAAGTTTCCTCTGCAGAACTAGCCCCGACTCCTCAGTCTGTTTTCTGCCTTCGGGCCAATTGGGAGCAGCTCTGCGCGCGGACCTGAAAAGGAAAAGAAAGAAAATCAACAAAGCAGCTCGCAGGAGAAAAGGCAAGCAAGCGGGGCATTCAGGCAGCGTTCCCCCGAACAGTGGGAATACACATTATGCCCAGCCAGTTCCCTCGCAATGCGCCTGGGACAGGGGAGCGTGGACGGAGGAGGACCCTAAAACCAGGGTGCCTGTAAGACTCCCCCTGGCTCTGGGAAAGGCACCGCTCGGCGGGAGCAGTTTCCCAGCGCCGTACCGCTCTCTAGTCTCCCCGCTTGGAGACAACATGCCGGGAGGATTGCGGCAGGCGCAGGAGCCCCAGAAGGAACAACAAACGCAAGCAGACCTCCCCTCCCTTTCTGTAACCATGGGGGAAATCCTGCAGTCACTGGGCAGGCTCTGTGACTTGCAGGAAAAAGGGGCTCAGAAACCAAGCGGGAGAAAAGCTCCTCGCAAAAAGAGAAACGAAACCGAAAGAGAGCCAGCAGAGGGCGCCAGAGACCAAGAATCTCAGCGCACTGCAGATTCTGAGGAGAGCTGTTTTGAAATGCCAGCTAAGAAACCCAGGGGTAGAGATCACTCAATCTTGACCTCCGACTCTGACCAAGAATCAGGAGAGTGGGAGGATTTAGAGGGCTCCAGCACCCAAGAGTTTGCTGACCCTAAAGACAGGGAAAGGCAATTCCCCCTAAAATACAGGGAAGAATTTTTGTCGCAAGTAGCAAAAACCCTCCAACTCATAGAAAAGACAATTCCTCAGACACTCAAGAGGAAGACCAAGGGGAGCATTTTCCCTCTCTCCACGGCAGAGCGACAGGCATGCCCTTAGATAAAAGTTTTGAAAAACTAATCATCCAAAAGTGGAAATACCCTGATAAAGCGTACAAGATGAATAAAACCCAGACCTCCCTGTACTCCTTTTCAAGGAAAAAAGAACCTATCTTAAAAAAACCCAAAGTAGATGCCGACGCCGTTTCCCTGGCCGGAGAGACAGTCTTCCCCACTGAGGGAGACTGCTTCCCGAAAGACGCAACAGACAGGTCAATAGACACGTCACTACGCAAAGGGGTAGACCTCTCGGCCGCGGCCATAAAGGTCAGCCTACTTATCCAGAGCCCTACTGGCATGGCTACAAGAGGCACAAGACCCCGTATATCAGCAAAACGGGCTCAGATCATCTCCTGTCTCTTATACACATCTAGATGTGTATAAGAGACAGCTGTTGTGCCACAGCCCGTTCAATAACCTTCCCAAAAAGGGAAGGTTAGAGACCGGCCGATAACTGGCAGGAGCATCAGCGTCACGAGATGGTTTCTTGAGCAGGGGTCTAACCACAGCCTCCTTTAGGCAATTAGGGACCCTGCCCTCCCGAAGGGAGGCACTAACCACCGCAGCCAGCAATGGCCATATTTGTTTTGTTTGCTTAAATTTATAGTGGAGATGTTTTGATATTATGTGTTGACATTTTGTATTATGCTATGTATTGTATTAAAATTTAATAGGATGGGTTGATGATTTGTGGTATTGAAGGGCCTTGTCTCCTGGTGAGAGCAGGATGTCTGGGCGATAGGAAGGTTCCCTTTCCCCTGGTGGAAGTGGGGGGGTGGGAATTGGGGAAGGTAGATGTTGGTTTGGGGGATGTTATGATGGGAGGGGGAAGATATTATAATGGTATATAGTATGTTAAATTTTGTTATGATTAGTGATGTAATATTTAATAGTTGGGTTTTGGAATGGGGATTGTATTGGTCTATTGTGGACCTATTGTGTTTATTTTGTTGTATTGATTGTTGTGAGCCACCTTGAGATGCTTTTGCGGCAGAGTGTGGGATATAAATGGAAACTGAAATTAAATTGAAACGTAAAGGGGACCAGAAATTGCCTAATGGGGTTGGGGGTTCAGGCTTAGACCACTTGCCATCACCCCAACCCTATGGTACACCTTAACAAGCTCCCACCCCTTTGGGCAGGACAGGGGGGCACCAGTCCAGCCGCAAGAGCCTAGGGCTTGGCTGCTGCCCCGTTACCCTTCCCCACGCCCTACGTTGTGCAGTGGGGGAGGTGTGTTCCCCCCCCCCCCCACGGACTGTTCCCACAGGAGCGGTGTACCTCCCCCCCCCGCACTACCAGGGCCACCCATATGGCCACAATGGGAGAGCGGCTGCAGGGAAGAGCAAAGCCGGTGATGCCCAGAGGAGTAGTGCTCCCTTCAGACCTCGACAAGTTTCCCTAGCTGAAGGGAAAACGCAGCCCCACGGCCTCTCCAAGGACAGAGAGGGAGAAGAAGCCCGAGGGATTTTTTGCTTTTAGTGTTGGGAGAGGAGCAGCAGCCGACAGAGCAGTAAGTGGCTTACAGCGGCTACAGGGGCCCCCCCCCCCCCCAGCTTTACTAGGGCCACCCGCGTGTGGCCATAACGGCTGTAAGGGCTCTGAGAGCCAGCAAACGTTTTTCAGCCACTACAGGAGCAGAGCCGGCAATCCCAGGTGCCGCCTTAGCCCAGCAGGCGGCCAGAACAAGTGACTTTCAGCCGCTGCAAAAGCCCTCCCGCCTGGCACCACTACGGCCACTTCCGTGGCTACAACAGGAAAGCCGCTGCAAGGAAAAGTGCAGCCCTGTAGCCTCTCCTCTCCAAAGGCTGTGCCAGAGATGGAGAGGAAGCCCGAGGTACATGGGAAGCCGGCAGGGGAGAAGCCACCTGTAAAACGCCCTACCTGTTCTCTGGTTACCCCGGGGTCACAAAGAGGAGCTTCCAAACCTGCATGCTGCTTTTTCAGTGCCAGCCGCACTGGTCAACTCCACCCCTGGGCCAGCCCACCTTTCACCTGGACTGGCCCACCTGGCCAGGACGTATCAGCCTTTGACCAATCCAGACCCAGGTTCCAGGCATGGGTGGGCACGAAACTGCCCCTACCTAAGGGCAGGAGCATCTCTTCTAGTCTTACCCTCAGTAGTAATGCAGTAATTCTTTCCTAAGTGAGTGTTTGAGGATTCTCTGCATGTGTGGGAGATGTGTGGAGTCAGATCTCAAAGCATGCTGAGACGATGGCTTGGTGGTTTTTCTCTGGCAATCCCTGGCCGATAATGCTGTCCCTCACCACCTTGCATGTGCTTATTAATACAGAGGTTTCCAAACTGTGGGTCAAGATCCAAGTGGGGTCATGCTATCCACTTATGGGCTCAACATCATGATTGCTATTTGATAGCTTTTCCATGGTTTTGTTGCTCTTGGGGTCATGGATTTTCATTTAAGTCATATAAGGAAAAATTGGGAACAACTGCATTAACAAAATGGTGTCAAGCTGAGCAGTCTTGCAGTTACTCTGACCTATGCTACAGGTTGGGTGCAACCTTTGTCTTACTCCTGCACTGAACACAGATCAGCCAGAGCCAATCATCAGGGCCACTATGTTTAGCCTTGCATCTGTTTGCAGTTTATGATCATATGGCATTCAACATGCATGATGTACACAGAGCTTCCAGGAGTATGTTATCTTTCCTCCTCCATTAAAAATAGGAGCTTCAAAACTCTCTCTTCATTCTCAGTTCACTTCACATTTAGTAGTACATTTCTCAATCTCCTACTATCAGGGGTTTCTCTGAATGGTATGTTTTGGTTTATTTCTTTAAGCATTTTAAAATGTCAATATGCCTTCTGTTGCAAAATTTGGTGGACTTATGGTCATACTCTGTTCATTTATGATGGTGTCTGATTCTGAGAAAGTAAAGCATCCAAGAAGCTTTGCCTCTTATTTTAGCATTTCTCATAGCTAGTCACACAGGCTGCATTGTACTCATCACCAAAATCTGCAGTAGATACAAGTGACAGATTTGTTTAGGACTTTTACTGTGGTCTGTCAAAGCATCATAAGAAACTTCACCCTTTTAACTAACTTTACCCAGTGTCTCTTTCTGAAGCACACGCAGACCTCCTCTCAATATGTACCTGCATTGTTAATTGATGGGGTGCACCGAAAGCATCAGTGCAAGTAGTGAAGCTCCTTTGCCTGTTTTAGCAAGTTTTACAGAGCTTCCAACAAGTTATTAGTAGAGTTCTCTCTCCTGGAATGTTATCCTCTGGTCCCTAATTTAATTTTGTATATTCAATTTAATTTCAATATATGTTAAAAGCATTATCTATCTTAAAAACAAAATTGGGATGCATTGAAAATATTTCCTTAAGCAGGTGTTGTAATGTAATGAAGCAATGGCACATACTTTCCCCGGCCCTTTTTCCTTTGATTCCTTGCTGCATTTCTGGTTTCTAAACTATACTTTTTAAATGTCAACAAAATTGAGGGTCATATGTTTATCAGGGATGCTTTTCCATGTTTTATTGTCCATGAGCAGAGGAAACTTTAAAAATCTTTTTTAAAGACAAAAACAACACCACCACCCCAACACATGTAGTTGGGAATCATATTTTTAAAACTAAGAAGTACTGGTTCACAAAAACCATATTACAAATTAATTATCTGGCTGCCTCTTATTGTAAGTTTATATTAACATACACTTTTTCTCCTCCTCCTTCATTTACAGAAAAAGAGCAGTGGTTCAGGCAGCAGCGTGGCGGATGAAAGAGTGGATTATGTTGTGGTTGATCAACAGAAAACACTAGCACTGAAGAGCACGCGAGAAGCATGGACTGATGGGAGGCAGTCCACAGAATCTGAAACGCCAACTAAAGGTGTAAAATGAAATACTGCTTTTTCTTCAAAGAACAAAAGAAGTGTCATTTATCCTGTTGAATTTGGAGGAAAAATAGAACCACACCTGCAACGTTGAATGAAAGTTATTGAATGACTATGATGGAAGTCAAAGGACGTTTTTAAAAAAAAAAAAAAAAAAAAAAGAAAAAGAAGATCCTAACTTGTGCTTGGTGGTGATTCGTAAAATGTAAATAGTATGTAAAATAGCATTGCTTGGCTCCCAGAAAACCTTTTGTCTGCAGTTAACATATTTGTAATATTACAATGTTTTTGCACTTTTTCAGTTAAAATGTTGGTTCAGGTATTTCCAATTGATGTACTTTAACACCTTTTCTTACACTACTATACGTTACAATTCTAGGTTAATTAAGCTACTTGTAGATATGGAGATTAATGTTTGAGTTTCATTTTAACAGCTTAAACTGATTTAGCAGAATAGCTTCACAGTTTAACCTACTTGAAATGTCAAGAAACTATCAATCATTTCATATGTTTTATATTTAATATGTGCAAAGAATATTTGGAAGTCTACAGGTTAATTTCCTAACAAAATTGCTGTGACTTAATAATAATGAACAATATTGGTTTGTGGATCTAGCATTCTGTCTTATAAGTGGTGGAGCTTATATTTTATTGATGACTGTTCTTTTGTTCATTGGGTGAAGATTCTGCAGGATGGGATCTTGCACTTTTAAAGACTAAATAATTAATATCAGTTAAGTCTGCAAACCACTGATGGCATGCAGTAATGTAGTGATCTTACACTCGTTAACAAGTAATAACATTTACATTATTTACAGAAGGCAGAATATATAAATAATCAGGTACGTACCTAGCACTGTTGTGCTAATACACTGATCAGGTTTAGACAATGAGCTTTAGTTTTGCATTTTTTTTTAGAAGTCCTAGTATTGTTTTTCAGTTTGAAATTAATGGGACAGTTTGACATTCACTGTTTATAGTACTAGCAAGATACTGTGATTTTTAATTAGACAATAATTCAAATGGAAATACTAGGTCTGGATACTATCGTGCTCTTTTTATGATCTTTATTTCACTTAATCTCCTGCTTGGCCTTATATTTAAATCCCTATGCAACTGATATTTTATAACTACATTTTAAAAAAAAAAAAAAAAAGATTCTACATTGAAGTGATCCCCATCTAAAATATCTGTTGCCTTTTCCTGGTACAGGATTCCAAGTTTTGTGTACTGTGATCTTTTAGTTCACTACTCAAGTACATAAATGACTGATTCATTTTATTGATTATGTCAAAATGGACAGTTTAACACTTTTTTACATAAGTAACATTCAGTAAACTCTCTCTTGTCTGGATGTTTTGATTGGGCATATAGATGTGTTAGTATTGCTTTCTGGCCATAGTACTGTGCCTAATCAACCATGACTTTCTCCAATCTACAGCATGTAAATTGTCTTAATTTTAACGAGGTTTCATTTAAAAATTAGCAATATTTTGTTGCTTTGAGTGTTTTTTTAAAAAAAACTAAACCGTGCATTTTGAGGTGAATTTTCAATAAATTCAAATTGTTCAACTTTGATGTGTAAGCTCTTGTCCACTGGAACCACAACACAACAAAAAGACAGAGGGTGCATCCACACGAACTGCGGAAGGCCTTACCACTGCAGGGACAGAGCTGGGCAGACAGTTGCCCCTCCCCACCCCTTGCCTGTGCGGTGAAGCCAGTCAGGCCAGCTGCTGTCTGAGCTACTGCACCTTGGGCAGTCTTACCCCGTTTTGGGCGAGGCTGCTATGCACTGTCTCAGTTTTTTCTGAGGACACAGCACATAGCAGCAGGCTGCCTGCCCCACCATGTGGGGTAAACAGCCGGTAGGCACCTGTTAAAACTGCATCGTGTGGTGAGGCTTCCTGGAGTTGGGTAAGGCTGTCCAAGGCACGGCAAGTGCTTTGTTTAGCTATACCCATATGTGCAAATGGCCTAGATTACTAAATGCAGTGACTATTACTAAATACAAATGCATTTGTAGAGGAGAAAAATCCCAAAAGAGCAAAGTAAGAACAAATCTTTGTCACTTTTAGGTGATTGGTAGCATTACCATGGACATACAGATTTTAGGGACTTATCCAAAATTGTCTTTAAGGAAATGGGAAATACTATGTCAGGATTGGACAATCGTATAAGATGCTAATTTTATTGAGCATAATGTCCTTGCTTAGTATTAGCCTTCTTTTAATTATTTTCTTCAATAGTACTTCTCTTGAAATATCCTTAAGCAAAAAGGAGCATTTTGTACTATAAATAATTAAAGGTATTCTTATTTTGGATACTGATTCAAAAGATTTAATGGTACCATAAAGGTACAAATAGGACTGATTCTCCATCACATAGATCAGGTTTATATGGGTGCTAATAGACATGCCAACTATGGGTAAAATTAAACCAGGACTGGTAAGTGCCTGTTAAACAGACATTCCAGCTATCCGGTAGCTGCTCAAATGGGCAGCAGCTATCCAATAGCGGACACTATAGGGTCAGGGGCTTATCAAGAGTGGAGGCAGCTGAAGCAACCACTGTAGGTGTCCAGGATTCCGGTGGCAGCGCAGATACTGTGCTCAAGACCAACTCCTTTCACTACTGATCCCAGGGACTTAATACCACCACTCTTGGAAGCCGGAAGCCTCCCCATAGCCACTGTTACCACACATAATAGCAGCTACTTGTAAGTGCCTGAAGGCCTTTTGGAGCCTGTATGTGGCAGAGGTAGTGAGGGATCAATGCTGGAACACTCAGCTAGTGTAGCATCTAATAGCCTACGAGTCTGCCTCCATTGACTTAAGTTATGTGACTCCTGGCTTATGCTTGTATAAGAGGGGAATCATACCTTACATTTAGCATGGCAGAGGTTAAATCAATAAACAAATTTTACCCTCATGTATAGACATACAAAATTGTGGCGGGTTTAGATACTTGCAAAGTTAACTTCCAGTTTTCCCCAGAGGTAGGTGAGATTTAGTAGTTGTATGGGGGAAATCAGCATCCTGTGAAAGAACTGTTTACTCCCATGGTGGGGCTGTTCATGTGCCCTTTCCTTGCTCCTTTCGCATAATCGCTCTGTCAGGATTGTACATAACTATATAATATATACTATACTCAAAACCTTTGGTTTAAGAGAGAAGTTAAGGCCCCTACAAATTGAATCATGTTCCAAAAAGCATGGAAACTGTAAGTTAAGGCACGATCCTTAACTTCTGTGCCATGTGAGCAGTAAAGACGTTGGACAGTCTTGCCATATTTTGCTCACTTACAACTTAGGCTCCATGCGTCCACACTTTGCCGTGGTCTTTCAGCCCCAATTCTCTTTCCCTGCAGGTTGGGGGCAACACTGAAGCTGGGGGCAGTGCTATATAAATGTTGAATAAAAAATTGAAGTTGGGTACACATTGAAATTAATAAAATGAAATGTCTATTGGAAGGAATGGAGGCAACAACAATGCAAATTTTGAAATAAATCCTATTGTCATTCAGATTCCATTAAGTGGCTGTGAAAGAATACAACAGAGCTGCATCTTTCGGAGTGTGGTGAGGACAAGAGGGTGTGGAATAATGAGGAAGGCACTAGGGAGAGCAAGTGGAATGACGGAGGAACAGGAATTGGGTGCAGCAGCAAGGAACTGGGTGGAATGACAGGAGGAATGCCATGACAAGCAGGTAGAATGGCAAGGTTCTGAGTGAAACAATGGACTCAGAAGAGTGATAGGATACCATGGGGAGCACTCCTATAATTTCACACAGTTCCCATAGTTGCCTCCCTGTTATTCCACTCCTAGCTTTCCTCCCTTTTATTTCACTTCCTCTCCAGGTTTTTGTTTGTTTGTTGGTCGTTACACACACCCTTTCTCCTGTTCCCTATCAGATATACAGCTCATTGTATTTTCCAAAACTCGTGGCTCCTCAGTGAGGGGAGTGGGGGGCTACTGTGTTAGACTGTGTGTGTGTGTGGCTGGAGTTCTCCCCAAATATACACCTCTCCAAACACTTCTCTGCCTTTTCCCAATATATATGCTTCCCTGTATCATTGCTTGCTTCCTAGCCTTGTCTATGCATACACATCACCCATTTTTCTCTCTCTGCCTCCCGGTAATGCTCCACAGGGGCAGTTCTGCAGCTGGCCACCGGGAGGCAGATGTCTCAGAAGTTTCCTCTGGTCATGTGCAGAGCTAGCCCTGACTTCTCAGTCTGTTTTCTGCCTTTGGGCCGATTGGGAGCAGCTCTGCGCGTAGACCTGAAAAGGAAAAAAAAGAAAGAAAGAAAGAAAGAAAATCAACAAAGCAGCTTGCAGGAGAAAAGGCGAGCAAGCGGGGCATTAGGGCAGCGATTCCCTCAAACAACAGGAACACACATTATGCCCAGCCAGTTCCCTCGCACTGCGCCTGAGACGGGAGCATAGACGAAGGAGGACCCTAACACAGGGTGCCTGTAAGACTCCCCCCAGCTCCGGGAAAGGCACCGCTCGGCGGGAGCAGTTTCCCAGCACTGTACCGCTCTCTAGTCTCCCCGCTCAGAGACAACATGCTGGGAGGATCGCGGCAGGCGCAGGAGCCCCAGGAGGAACAACAAACGCAAGTAGACCTCTCCTCCCTTTCTGTAACCATGGGGGAAATCCTGCAGTCACTGGACAGGCTCTGTGACTTGCAGGAAAAAGGGGCCCACAAACAACTCCCTCCTCCTCCCCCAAAGGCTCAGAAACCAAGCGGGAGAAAAGCTCCTCGCAAAAAGAGAAGCGAAACCAAAGGAGAGCCAGCAGAGGGCGCCAGAGACCAAGAATCTCAGCACTCTGAAGATTCTGAGGAGAGCTGTTTTGAAATGCCAGCTAAGAAACCCAGGGGTAGAGATCACTCAGTCTTGACCTCAGACTCTGACCAAGAATCAGGGGAGTGGGAGGATTTAGAGGGCTCCAGCACCCAAGAGTTTGCTGACCCCAAAGACAGGGAAAGGCAATTCCCCCTAAAATACTGGGAAGAATTTTTGTCACAAGTGGCAAAAACCCTCCAACTCAGAAAAGCCAGGAACAGATGATTCCTCAGACACTCAAGAGGAAGACCAAAGGGAGCATTTGCCCTCTCTCCATGGCAGAGAGACAGGCATGCCCTTAGATAAAATTTTTTGAAATAAAGCATACAGGATGAATAAAACCCAAACCTCCCTGTACTCCTTTTCAAGGAAAAAAGAACCTATTTTTAAAAACCCCAAAGTAGACGCCGACGCCGCCATCTCCCTGGCCAGAGAGACAGTCTTCCCCACTGAGGGAGACTGCTTCCCAAAAGAAGCAACAGACAGGTCAATAGACACGTCACTATGCAAAGAGGTAGACATCCCGCCCGCGGTCATAAAGGTCAACGTTATATCAGCCTACGTATCCAGAGCCCTACTGGCATGGCTACAAGAGGCACAAGACCCCGATATATCAGAAAAGCGGGCCCAGATCATCTCTTCCCGCATCTCCCTGGCAGCGGCATTCCTAGCTGATGCATCCATGGATGCCATGGGTTGGGCAGCCAGATCCCTAGCCAGTTCTGTCTCAACAAGACGCAGACTGTGGCTTAGATCCTGGCAGGGGACGTGACAGCAAAAAACCACCTAGTCACTGCCCCATACAAAGGCCTGAAACTCTTTGGAGTATGCCTAGAAAAAGTCTTATCAGACGCAAATGACAAGGCCAAAAACAAGAATTTACAACAAATGGACACAAAAAAGATATTTTTTCGTTCCCCACCCTACAAAACAAGAGGGGGATTCAGAAACTTTCAAAAATGTCAGGGTCAGTCCAGGGAAATCACAGGCACTTTTGACTTCCACGATAGGAATAATAGAGGCCAATGCTTCGACAGGCGAAGACAAAATAAACCCAACCCCCCAGCTCGCAAGCAGGAGGCATGACTATCCAAGGGAACAAGCTGTAGGGGGCAGGCTTCAACACTTCTCAGAACTCTGGGAACGCTCGGTACCAGATGCCGGAGTAAGACAGTGCGTCTCACAGGGATACCGCATAGAACTCAAAAAGTGCCCCGTTCAAAAATTTCTCATGTCACCAACATCAAAAAACATACAAAAGCACCAGGCAATGACTATAGAAATACAGAGGCTCTTACAAATAAAAGCCATAGAGCCAGTTCCCCCGTTCCAACACAGATAGGGTCTATATTCCATAACATTCCTCGTGCCCAAAAAGTCAGGCTCGTGGAGAGCGGTCCTAGACCTCAAGCTGTTGAACAAAGCAGTGATAGCTCAAAAATTCAAGATGGAGACAGTTTCCTCCATCTGCCACAGCTTGAGGGAAGACGACTGGATGGTCTCCTCCAACCTCCAGGAGGCGTACCTGCACATTCCAATATGGCCCCCCCACAGGAAATGGCTGAGGTTCTGTTATCAGAACAATCACTACCAATACAGAGCCCTCCCATTCGGGCTCTCCTCGGCTCCCAGGACATTTACAAAGGTCCTAGTCCCATTGGTAGCAAACCTCCGACAGGAGGGTGTGAATTTATACCCATACCTGGATGACCTACTAACGCTCCCTCTCAGCAGATTCTCCAAAGGAACCTCAGCAGAACAACACGGTACCTCAGCAGCCACGGGTTCCTGATCATCATGGAAAAAAAGCCAACTGACTCCAACAACGAAAATGGAACACCTTGGCGTGGTGATTGATACCTCCTTAGGAGTCATCTCCGTACCACAACGACGACAGGAAAAGATACGCAACCTGATATCCCTGCTAAAACACAGACACCACCTAAAACTCAAGACCCTGGCTCAACTCCTCAGTCTCCTCGTCTCATGCACCAAACAGGTACAGTGGGGGCGGTTCCACCTGCGACCCTTACAGAGGCTGCTGCGTCCTATGCAGCGAGAGCTCACGCAAGGCAAGAATCCCAGGGTCACCGTCCCCAGGACAATCGCACGCTCCATGTCCTGGTGGCTAAAGGAAGACACGTTCGCCAAAGGGACACCTATGTCGGAACCCGACAGGCAAACGATCACAACAGATGCCAGCCTATCGGGATGGGGAGCCCACACTGACAATGCGTCAATTCAGGGCCTCTGGACCGATTCTGACCGTCACCAGAGCATCAACTTCCTGGAATTAAAGGAAATCAGACTAGCCATACAACACCTGTTCACCAACTCAGCAAGATACATCTCTCGGTGCACACAGACAACATAACAGCCAAGGCGTACATGAACCACCAGGGGGGCTCCAGGTCCCCGGCACTCCACCGGGAAGCCACTCGTCTCTTCACATGGGCACAGAAACACTTGCTATGCATCAAAGCCCTTCACATCAAGGGCCAAGACAACATACAAGCAGACTGGCTCAGCCGAACAACGATGGACCCACACAAGTGGAAGCTCCAACCAGAGGTATTCTCTCTACTTACAGAGAGGTTCAGGCTCCCGGGAATAGACCTCTTCACCAATCAGGGAAATGCGCAGGTGCCAAGATTCATGACAAAAGACCCATGCAGAGCAGCAATCGCATCAGACGCCCTCAACCAACCATACCACTAATCACACAAACATTAGTGAAGCTAGTGAAGGAGCGAGTTCGCAAAATAATGATAACCCCATGGTGGCCGAGGAGGCCATGGTTTCCAGACCTCATCCAGCTAAGCGTTGCACCTCACATCAGGCTACCCATGAAACAAGACCTGCTGTCACAGGGCCCTCTAACATGCCAAAATCTACAAGTGCTAAGACTGACAGCATGGTCCTTGAGCGCATAGCACTCAGGAAGAAGGGGTACTCAGAGGCGGTCCTCACAACGCTGCAACAATCCAGACAACCCGCCACTAGATGAGCATACAGAGCCACGTGGAAGACTTTCGCCTTGTGGGCAACAACAAAGGGACTGGATCCAGCCACGGCAGACATCCCTACGGTCTTACAGTTCCTACAAGAGGGCCTAGATAAGGGGCTCAGACTAAATACCCTTTCAAGACAGATTTCAGCCATAGACTCAGTCATCAGGACACTCTCCAACAGACGTATATCCACTCATAAACACATCAAACAGTTCATCAGGGCGGCCAGGTCAATTTCACTCCTGGTGGTGCATAGATGCCCATCCTGGAACCTTCCGTTAGTCTCAGATGCACTAACAAGACCTCCTTTTGAGCCCCTAAAACGAGTCTCCTTATACATGTTATCACTGAAAGTCAACTTCCTGATAGCAGTTGCCTCTGCGAGGAGAGTATCCGAACTGGGAGCCCTCTCAATGGAAGAAAACTTCTGCATCTTCCACGATCAGTCAGTAACACTACGAATAAACCAGGCGTTTATCCCCAACTTAAACACCCTCTTCCACAGGGCACAAGAGATAAACTTACCCTCCCTGTGCCCCAATCCAGTCCACCCTAAAGAAAAGATCTGGCACAAACTAGACATTCGTAGGGCCTTGAGAATCTATGTCAAAAAACCGAATAGTTTTAGATCCACTACAGCACTGTTGGTTAACATTAGGCCTAGTACAGTAGGCTCAAAGGCCTCCAAAACCCTAATAGCAAAATGGGTGAAACAAAGCATCACAGAGGCATACAGGGCAAAGAACAAAGTTCCACCCCTCCAAATCTGGCCATACTCTGTTAGGAGTTCGGCCACTTCATACGCCTTTAAGGCTCATGCTTCATACGAAGAAATATCCAGGGCTGTCACCTGGTCCTCCCTGCGTACCTTCATAAAACACTACAGAATAGATGTGCACAGATCAGCAGATGCAGCCTTTGGCAGAAGGGTGCTACAGGCAGTGCAGAAAACACCTGGCGCTGTCAGCTCCCACCCTTACGGTAATTGGGTTTGGGTACATCCCGTGCGGAGCATTACCGGGAGGCAGAGAGAGAAAGGAGGCTTGGTTACCTACCTTGGTGAATTCCTTTCTTCTCTGCCTCCCGTAATGCTCTGACCCACCCAGCCAAGCAGCGCCAGGGTAGGGACGAAATTACAGGGTTCTGCACTAAGTTCACAGTTACTTCAGAAAAGTTTCCTTCCACATTGGAAGAGATATAAGGTTACATAGTATTAATCAATGTTGTACAAGTTCTCAGATTAATTTCTTAGACCGACCCTCGGTTTGGATATGGACTGAGGAGTCGGGGCTACCTCTGCACATGACCAGACGAAACTTCTGAGACATCTGCCTCCCAGTGGCCAGCCGCAGAACTGCCCGTGTGGAGCATTACAGGAGCCAGAGAAGAAAGGAAGTCACCAAGGTAGGTAACCATTTCTCCTTTCTGCATTGTCCTCCATAAACACTCCCAACACCTGGCTTCCTGATTAAAACATTTCTCCCACTGCCTTCATTCTTGTCTGTGTATACACATCTCCCATCTATCAGCCTCCCACTACAAAGCTGTTCCATTTTCCCCAATGCAAATGTGAAAGGATATAGGAAAAAAAGGTCAACCCCTCCTATCCCCAGTTTCGGTGTTGCCCCTAACCTACAGACGAAGAGGACTGGGGAAGAAAGACAACGGCAATGTTTGGGTACATGAAGCCTAAGTTGTAAGTGAGCACAGTATGCGAGACTACATAATCTTTGCGGCCTACATGGCACGGAAATTAAAATGGAAGCCTTAAGGGCCTTCTCTTAAACCAAATCTTTTTGAGTATAGAATTTCCTAATTTTTTGATAATGCAATGCACTTGATTAGTACCCTAATAGTAGAATTTTAAAGCCTCACCATGTACTGAGATGCAGCTGCCTTTGGAGTGGGGGTGGCAATATATACAAGAATTAGGGCTGCTCTGAATAATATTTTTTTAAAAAAAAAACCTTGCAAGTATTATCCAAGGAGCAGTCTGAGTGTTTGGGTCACTCCTTGGACCCTTGGTGAATACTTGCTGAATTCCAAGGCTGGGGGATCAGGAATGGGGTGGGAGCTTCAGGTAGAACTATTATTATTTTATTATTTTATAAATTTATACCCCGCCCCTCCTGCGAACAGCCCGGGGCGGCTTCCAACAATAAAAACAATACAATAAAATACAATTTAAAATCAACAATAACAATATAAATTATTAAAACAGGGCTCTGGGCCTTCATAATACATAAATAGATAATAAATAATAAATCAGGTGGGGGGGCTAAAAAATCCCCCCTTACCCCGTCCTCCCCAAAGGCCTGGGCGAACAGCCAGGTTTTACAACTTCGCCGGAATGTCAACAGGCTGGAGGCCAGGCGAGCTTCCTCCGGAAAAAAGGAGGAGGAATGACCGAAGGAGTCATTCTGGGGCGCAGAGGGCGAGACGGTCCCTGAGGTATGAGGGGCCCAGACTGTGAAGGGCTTTGTAGATCAACACCAAAACCTTGAACCTGGCTCGACACGCTATCGGCAACCAGTGCAGAGCTCGGAGCACAGGTGAAATACGCTCCCGACGGCCTGTCCCCGTATGGAGACGAGCCGCCGCATTCTGCACTAGCTGCAGCTTCTGAACCAGGAACAAGGGAAGCCCCACGAGGAGCGCGTTACAGTAGTCCAGCCTTGAGGTGATGAAAGCATGGGTGAGGGAGGCCAGGTCCGGGCTGGAGACGAACGGACGCAGCCTACACACCAGATACAACTGGCCGAAGGCAGCCTTAGCAACTGCCTCCACCTGCTGCTCCAGGTGAAGGTCTGCGTCCAGTATCACCCCCAGACTCCGGACCTGCTGAGCTATAGGAGGGTGAACCCCCCCAACCAGGGGGGCCACTACCTCTTTCGCTCTCCCCACCAATATCACCTCCATCTTATCGGGCTTGAGTTTGTCTGCTCTGCCGCATCCATTCTGCCACGGCCTCCAAACATTGGGATAACAACGAGACGGCACAGTCTGGGTCAGTTGAAAAAGAGAGGTACAGCTGAGTATCATCAGCATACTGGTGACACCGCACCCCGAACCCTCTCACGACCTCCCCCAAGGGCTGCATATATACATTAAATAATAACAGAGACAGAGTAGAACCCTCCGGAACGCTGCATGATAAGACGCGGGGGCACGATGTCTCATCCCCCAACACCACCTGCTGGCTCCTCCCCGAGAGGAATGAACGGAACCATTCAAGAACAGTCCCGTCCAGACCCCCCAGGTCACGCAGCCGTCTCAATAGCAGCCCATGATCCACGGTATCAAAGGCGGCCGAGAGATCTAGCAGGATGAGAAATGTTGAACATCCTGCGTCCATCTCCCAGCGGAGGTCGTCTACCAAGGCCACCAACACCGTCTTAGTGCCATAGCCGGGACGGAATCCCAATTAAAAAGGGTCTAGGAAACCGATGCTGTCCAAATGCAGCTGCAGCTGGAGCTGCAGCTGCAGCTGGAGAATGGGGGAGCTTAGGAGGGGGGTCAGGTTGGGTTACTTACCTTTCAGAGGGGTCTTGTGCAAATGTGTGGTCTCGTCACTGACTGGTAAGTCTGAAAATAAAAAAAACACTCAGCATTCTCAGGAGGACGTGAATGGCCCTTTCTGAGCATGCTCAGCCTTTTTCAAAGACCGTGCTGGCCTGCTGATGCTGCCAGTGCCATCTTTGAAAAGGGCTGAGCATGGTCAGAAAGGGCCGTTCAGGCCCTTCTGAGCATGCTCAGTGGGGTTTTTAATTTTCAAACTTACCAGCTGGGAAGAGGCCATGGATTGGTGTGGGCCCCCTCCGGAAAGCAAGTAAACCACCCTAACTCCCCCTCCCACTAACCTCCACCCTTCCTTCCTTGGCCCCCACTGGCCTAGTGCTGGGTTCAGGTCCCCTTCCCTGCACTCAGACTCAATTTTCCAAATTCTAAAGTTTTGGGGGCCCTTCGTCAAAGCTCGGTAAATCAAGTTTGAAGGCCCCAGCCCTTGGTCTTTTCGGAGAAAAAATGAGGTCTGAGTTTCAGGATTAATGTGAATCCCTCATCATGTAATGAAATGTGGCACTCCGTATCTGCAGATCCAGCTGCGGACACCCACCCCACACCCTTCTGCCAGGGTTCATGCCTCACTAATCTGTCGGAATTCTTTGACGGTGTAAATAAGCATGTGGATAAGGAAGACCCGGTAGATGTAGTGTACCTGGATTTCCAGAAAACATTTGATGAGGTCCCACATAAGACTCCTGAGAACATTAAAAAATCATGGGATAAGAGGTACTGTCTTACTATGGATCGGAGCTGGTTTAAAGGGTAGGAAGCAAAGAGTAGGACTGAATGGTCAGTTTTCACAATGGAGAGATGTAAAAAGTGGTGTGCTCCAGGGATCTGTATTGGGAGAGCGGTACTGTTTAATTTATTTATTAATAATCTGGAAAAGGGTGTTAAGAGTGAGGTGAGGTGATCTGATTTCCAGATGACACCAAGTTATTCAAGGTAGTTAAAACACGAGCAGACTGTGAAGAACTACAACAGGATCTTACGAGACCGGGTGCCTGGGTATCTAAATGGCAGATGAGGTTTAATGTGGACAAGTGTAAAGTGATGCACATAGGGAAAAATAACCCAAACTAGGAGTACACAATGCTGGGTACTAAGCTAGGAGTTACCACTCAGGAAAAGGATCTGGGAGTGATTGTGGACAATACACTGAAATCCTCAGCCCAGTGTGCAGCAGCAGTCAAAAAAATAAACAGAATGTTAGGAGTTATTCGCAAAGGGATAGAGAATAAAACTGAGGATGTCATAATGCCTCTATACAAATTGATAGTGCGACCGCACCTGGAATATTGTGTGCAACTCTGGTCGTGCCATATCAAAAAAGATATAGCTGAACTAGAACACGTATAGAGAAGGGCAAAGAGAATGATAAAGGGTATGGGAACGGCTTCCATACAAAAATAGGCTTGACAAGCTGGGTCTCTTCAGCTTAGGGAAGAGAAGACTGAGAGGGGACATGATCGAGCTTTATAAAATCTTGAGTGGTGTGGAACGAGTAGATAGGGAATGGTTATCTACCCTCTCAAATGGTACTAGAAGTAGGGGACAGAGGACTCTCCATGAAACTAGCTGCCGACAGATTTAAAACAAATAAAAGGAAGTACTTTTTCCACTCAATGTATAATTAACTTACGGAATTTGTTGCCAGAAGATGTTGGGTACTTTCAGACGTTACGAGACCACGCTCAACCACAGTCAATACCCTGTGGTGGGGAATGGCCTCGTAATCTCTGTTGGGGAACTGGAAGTTCCCCCCCCAGATGTTAGCCATGGACAATCGCCGCGGCGAATCACATTCACCACGTGATCGGTGGGACAGGGCCCGTCTCATCTGGACGGCAACCACGGCCTGGAATCCCCGGCACCCGCCTGTCTCCCCAGAGGGTGGGTGGCGGGAGAGTGTGGGGGGCGGGGCCGTGCGGCCGCACGTTGCGCCACGCAGCCCCGCCCCCTCCCCGATTCCCCGCCGGGATCATCCGGCACGTCTGTTGGACGTGACGGGCTGATTCTGGCAGGGAATCAGAAGGGTGATTCCGGAATGGGGCGAATGCTGCCCCGTCTCGTCTGAAATCACCCGTTGTGAAGGCCTGTAGTCTAGCTGGGTTTAAAAAAAGGACTGAAAAAGTTCTTGGGGAGTAGATCCATTAATGGCTATTAAGCAAGTAGCTTGCAAGATGAACTTCTTCCTGTCGGGAGCTAGGAGTGAACAACGGGGAATGGATTGCCCATTGTGACTGTTGTTTCTTCTCCCATGTGATTGAGATTGGCCACTGTCGGAGGGCAGGATGCTGGGCTTGATGGATCATTGGTCTGACTGAGCATAGCACTTTTTTGTTCTTATGTTCTTATGCCAGTGCCCTGCAATTCTGACTGAATGTCCTCGGATGGACGTAGGCACTCATTTTTGCCTCCTTCTGACCCTTCCCCAACAGCAACCCTTTCTTCTACCACCTGCATCGCCCCATGCACATACACCAGCCCTTCTCTCTGTCCCCACATACAGCAGCTCCCCTTTCCCCCCACAACAGCAGTCCCTCTCTTGATATCCCATATCCCCACTCTCAAGGCAACCCCCATTGTACAAAAGAGCATACAGTAAATTATTTTTATTTATTTATTTCTCCTATTTTATTCCAAGGATTTTATTCATTAATAAGGATTAAAGGATTTAATTTACACTACAGCAAAGTATAATCTATTTACAATAAAGGAGTTTCAATTAAAGTAATTTCCTGTAAAATATTTACAATTAACTTTACATTTCACAATTGACAGAATTAGACAATTGTACTTGAAAAGAATGAAGATGAAAATCAATCTTTTATATTCTTTCGTTCTAGAGGTCAAATTGTGGCTACAGGAGGGACTGCGCATGCACGGATAAGGAGAACACGCGCGCTGCCGAGCTCCGTCCTGGCCGCCCCGAAAAAAACAAAGACGCGCCGCATAAAAAGACTCAGAGGGGAGAAAAAGAGTGAATATGAGCTGCAAGGCAAAAAACGGTAAGCAGCCTATTCAAAAAAACTCACTTGAGCAGTTTGTGAGAACTGCGGGAACAGAGAGGGCAGAGGAGTTAGGGGAAAAAGCAGCAGACAAGATGGCGGCCCGCAGTATGAGAGAGGAGAAGGCAGAGGGCAGCAAGGAGGATTCAGTACAGCAAATGATCCACTTGTTCACTGACCTTAAGGAAGATATGAAAAAGGCGAGCACAGAAGGCGAGAGATAGGCTGGGAACACAAATAAATAAACTCCAGAGCTCGGTGGATAAAGGAAATAATAAACTAGAGGAGCTGGCAGGGAAAATCAATGCAGCTGAAGATAGAATAGCTGGAGCAGAAGAGCAATTAATGGGAGTGATAGATCAAAAGAAAGTTTGCAATGAAAACACACTGAAATACATGAATAAAATTGAAGACCTTGAAAACAGGTCAAGAAGGAACAATTTAAGGATTTTTGGGGTGGCTGAAGGGGCAGGACAAGGATCAATTGTGGAACTGATAAAACAAATAGTAAAAGAAAATTTCCCCGAAGCCATCCAACTACATGAACTGGACATAGGGAGAGCTCACAGAGCACTCAGAGCAAAGCCAAAAGAAGGAGAACAGCCTAGACCCATTATAATAAGTTTGTTAAGATTCACACAAAAGGAGGACTTATTAGCTCAAGCGAGGAAAGCCACACAGCTGACCTTTGAAGGCAAAAATATCAGGATAACCCCAGACTACGCACCAGAGACAATGGAAAAAAGAAGAAGCTGGGGTAAATATTTTGGGACTCTAAGGGAAATGAAGGCAGAGCCACATCTTCTATTTCCAGCAAAAATGGCGATACTATGGAATGGACGAAGAAGAGTCTTCCTAGACAAGGAAGAGCTGGAGTGCTTTATATTAAAACACAACGCAGAAGCAAGATAAGGACATGGGAAGAGCTGAACTCCCCATTCAGGAGAATTTAAAGATTTGAACACATAAGTAGAAGGAACGCGCGTCTTCAAGATACTATGCAAAATGTGTGTTAATTTAACACACGATATAAGGAAACAATGACATTCGGGGGGCGGGAGGGGCGGTAGTATTCAATAAGTGTTACTTGATAAGAAAAGAGATTGGCAGTTAAGTCCTCGGTTAGCAGGTAAAAAAAGAAAGGTAATGCAGAGGGTTGAGAAAAAGGTTGGGGCCACCTCAGTTGGGGATAATGGTGGCAAGGGTGATGAGAAAGTTGGGGGGGAACTAAAGGGGAGGGCAGTATCGCAAAAAGTTTTAGAAATTAGAAATAAAAGGAGAGGGGTAATCAATAAAAATTGCGAGAAACTATTTCAATGGAGGAACTAAAATGTTCAACGTTAAATGTACAAGGTTTGAATACCCCTGTAAAAAGGAAAAGGGTAAAAAAAATTCTGTTTACACAAAAAATTGACTTATTTGGTTTACAAGAAACACATCTGCGTGATGTGGATGCTAAGAGATTTAAATGTAAAAGATACCCACACATATACTCCTCATGTGCAGCCACAAAAAAGAGAGGGGTCATGATTGGCTTCACTGAAGAGTGTGGGCTTACAGTAAAATCTGTTCAAAGAGATAAGGAAGGAAGATTCCTGCTATTGAATGGGGAGTGCAAGGGAAAGGTACTCTCTGTGATAGTGATGTATGTGCCAAATATGCAAACTAAGAAGTTTATTAAGCACTGTTTAAAAGAGATATAAGAAAAGGCAGAAGGTATAATAATTATCCTAGGGGACCTGAACACACACATGGAAGAAATAGACCACTCAGGTGGTAAAAAGAGGGAACCATGGCAAAAACAGATCCAACAGGAATGCAAACAACAGCAACTATATGATTTATGGAGGGAAATGAATCCAGGGTGCAAAGAATACACACATTATTCAGCGAGACACAACATATACACAAGAATTGACTACATTATGGGGGATAGAGAGGCACTTCGGAGCCTCAAGAGATGCCAAATTCACCCAGTGGTCTTATCAGATCATTATGCTGTGATAGCCTCATTCCACCTAACAGGACAGGTAGAACATACGCCAGGGAGATGGGTTTTTGACAAAGGCTTGCTTAAATTAAAGGAGGATAGCAAAAACATGATCGAGCAAGTAGAATGCTATTTCCAGGAGAATGTAAACTCAGTGGGATCTGTGGGAGTTGTATGGGAGGCCGGAAAAGCAGTATGGAGGGGACTGTTGATTGCCTTAAAAGCAAGTATCATGAAAAGGAAAAGAGAAGAACTAGAGAAATTATATGGGAAATTGCAAGGACTGGAAGCCCAAAATAAGTTAAATCCACAAGAAAAAATAGCCAAGGAGTTACTTAAATTGAGAAGAGAAATTAATGTTATTGAAACAGAAAAGACAGTACAACAATTAAAGAAAATTAAATGTTTTTATTTTGAGAACAACAACAGGACCGGTAAAACTTTAGCAAAATTGGCAAAAAATCCAAGGAAAAGGACAGTAATAAATCAAGTGCAAAAGGGGGATGGTAAAATAACGAGGGAAGCTGGAGAAATCAGGGAGGTTTTCGTGGAATTTTACCAAAAATTATACGCTGCTCAAACACAAGACCCAGAAAAAATAAAGAAATTTATTAACTCAGTAGTATTACCAGCACTAAACGGGGACCAAGCTAAATTATTGAACAGACCAGTTACAAGTGAAGAAATAGAAATTGTCATACAATCCCTTCCAAACAATAAGGCGCCAGGTCCAGATGGGTACACAGCAGAGTTCTACAAAATATTTAAGACTCAAATAACTCCAACTTTGAGTCAAATGTACAACAACATTCTACAAACAGGGGAAACTCCCAGAGATTTTAGGCAGGCTTACATATCATTGATTTTGAAACCAGGAAGAGCGCCTGAGCAACCAGCCAGTTACAGGCCAATCTCATTGTTAAATGTCGATTACAAGATATTTACGGGGATATTAGCCAAACGTTTTAAAGATGTAATACAGAACTTAATACACCCGGATCAAGTGGGATTTATTCCAAAAAGAAATGGGGCAGATAATATCAGAAGAGCAGTCAATTTAATCCAACTGATTGTAGATAGAAATATGAAAGCCCTAATAATATCAGCCGATGCGGAGAAGGCTTTTGATCGGGTTTCGATATCATTCATGATACAAACTTTAGAAAAAATGGGAGTGAGTGAAGGTATGCTTCGGGGTATCCGGGCTTTATATAAAGCACCGATGTCACAATTAATAATCAATGGTAAATTGTCAAAGCCCTTTGAACTGGCACGGGGAACCAGACAAGGCTGCCCACTCTCTCCATTATTATTTGACATTGTACTGGAGGTATTAGCATGTGCGCTCAGGCAGGATAAGAAAATAGCAGGTATTAAAGTTAAAGATACAGAACACAAGATGGCGCTATATGCTGATGATGCCTTATTATTCATAGCTGAACCAGAGATATCACTGCCACCACTACTGCAGCTAATAGAAGACTTTAGCCAAGTGTCAGGTTATAAGATTAATTTAGAAAAGTCACTTACATTGGTATACGCTCCTAAAAAGCAGAGACAGGAGGTCTTAGAAAGCATGGTTCCCTTTTCGCTCACAAACAAAGGTTTCAAATATTTAGGTATTATGCTAACAAAAAACCCTGAGAATTTATATAAAGAAAATTTCCCAGCAACACTAGTGCAGTTAGAAAGAGATGCACAGAGATGGAAAGGTTTGGCCTGCTCGTGGATGGGCAGAAGTAACTTATTTAAAATGATTGCTCTGCCAAAATTGCTGTATAAAATGACATCATTGCCATTGACACTGCCAGAGAGCTTTTTTATGCAAGTAGATAAAATACTCCAAAAACTAATATGGAAAGATCAAAGACCTAGAATTGCCAAGCATACTCTATACTGCCCCAAAAGAAGGGGAGGACTAGGTGTGCCCAACATCAAGTTATACCATAGGGCGGCACAGCTTGCTCCTATAAATAATGGTACTTTAACTCAAAGCAGAACAATTGGGTTGAAATTGAGAAGGAGAATCTAGGAATTAGTTCATTCCTGGAGGTTCTAGTAGATGAAGGTAAAATAGACCACAAAAAATGGAATAAACATCCATTTGCAAGGGGAGCCTTACAGGCATGGAAACAGATGCACAAAAAAATGAAAACAAAGGTGATGGCATCACCCTTCTCATCAATTGACAGGGTAACATTCAAACAAAAACACATAGCAGTCAAATTAAGGAGACAGCTCAGAGTTCATGGAATCACAAGAGCAGAACAACTATTTACACCAGTGGGATTCAGGAACATAGAGTACCTAGAAACACTCATGAAGGAAAAAGTAGATTTTTTGCAACATGCACAATTAAAAAGTTATTTTACTCAGAGAAATGTCATTTTAGACTTCCAAAAAAAACCAATTGGATTAGAAAAAATACTACTAGACCATGAGACAAATAAAGGAATCCTCAGTAAAGTATACGGAGCCTTACAAGAGGTGGAATATAAAGAGTCATTGGGAATATGGAGTAAATGGGAAAGGGACCTCAAAATTAAATTGGATAAAAAAGCAAAGGAACAAGCCAGGAATTATGTTTTTGAAAAATTCAAATCATTAGATACACAAGACACCATCCTAAAATTATTTTATAGATATTACATAACACCAAATAGGGAAAGACATTGGGACAAGAAAAGCACAGGTGCTTGTTGGAGGGGATGTGAAAATCAGGGTGACCTGATACACCACTGCTGAAGCTGCCCACAGATTTTAGACTTTTGGAAAGGGATATGGAAGTTTATTCAAGAAATAATTGGGGTTTACCTCCCTTTCACAGCAGAAGTGGTTATACTGGGACATTCTTTGAATAAATTAACAGATGAGAATCAAGGAATGGCAGTAAGGGAATGCTTGGTGGCAGGATTATATGCAATAGCAAGAAATTGGAAGGGAGATATAAAGCCTCTGAAACAAGATTGGGAAAAAAGAATGTGGAATAATATAGTTATGGAAAAGACT
>QEPC01000136.1:793428-865001 GCA_003113815.1 Sphenodon punctatus | reverse complement strand
AAGCCCAAAGAGTAAAGCGAGTCCAATAGAAGCAAGTGGTCGACAGTGTCAAAGGCAGCAGAGAGGTCAAGGAGGACAAGAATGGAGTAGAAGCGCTTAGATTTAGCGACAAGTAGATCATTGGTGATCTTGGCCAGGGCAGTTTCAGTAGAGTGGAGGGGGCAGAAGTCAGATTGGAGAGGGTCCAGGGAGGAGTTGGCAGAGAGGAGGTCCAAGCAGCGGGAGTAGACAACACGTTCCAGAAGCTTTGAGGCAAAGGGAAGGAGGGAGACTGGCCGGTGACTAGAGGGGTCAGATGGGTCCAGGGTGGGCTTTTTAAGAGGGGAGACAGTGGCATGCTTGAAGGCAGAGGGGAAGGAGTCTGTGGAAAGGGAGAGATTGATGACATGTAGAAGTGGGGGGGGCAAATATCAAAAGAATATCAAAATTCAATATAAAAAGAATTGCCCTTTTATCATGAAAAATGGTTATAATGTTGAAAAAAACAATAATTAAGTTCATACTTGCCCATCAAAAAAAAAAAAGACCACAAGTGACTGGATGAGTATAATGTAATGCTTTCACACTATCAGTTAATCTGTTGTGACCTTTCCTTAAAATGGGGGCAGTGGCTGAATGGGGCAGGTCACTGGTGTTTTCCTTATTTACCCATATTGTTGCTATGTATGACATTAAGGGTGCTTGCCGACTTTCAGGGAGGGGTGGGGACTAACATGAGTTTAACTCATATGAAATCCCTGCTCGTGTGCGGGGGTTTTAGCATTATTTTCCTGTTCTCCTATTAAATTCAATAATGTGATACTGCCTGTAAAACAAACAAAAACCAACCAAAGCAAAACAAGAAAAACTCCTCTTTCATCTGTGCTAACTGGCTTGATTCTTCTGCAAATGGCAGAGTACAATGATCAGTGGATAAGTAAAAATGTATGTATTGTCTTTGACGGTCATGTACTGTCATGGGGCTCTGCCGCTGTCACCAGGCCCCCCTTCATCCGCTGCCAACTCCTGGCCCCCTTGCGGCCCCAATGCCAACCCCAGACCCCAAGGAGACTCCACCCCAACAGAGGGGCGCCACAAAGCCAGCAGCAGAACGAGGGCATGTGGTACCCTCATCCTCAGAAGCTCTTCCCAGACCAGCATCTGCACCCGGCCCTATTGGAACAGGGATGGAACCAAGGGCCCTGCAGCGTTCAGCCTGCCTGCAGGGAAAACCTCCAGCTGAGGGCACTAATGATAGGGCTACTTAACCCAGCGCTGCCTTGCAAACAGCGCGGGTGATCAGGTTTTCCTGTTTGGACTGGCCCCGCAGCAGTGGGAAGCTAAGTGTTTGTGTTGTTCCCTGTTTGGTTTTGCAGCGTGATTGGTTATAGGCGTGTAGTGAGTCTCCCTTATTGTTTCCCTTGCTCCCTTCCCTTTGAGTCTGTGAGTGAAAGAGTGAGTGCGAGCTGAGAGAGTTTCTCCCTTCCCCTCCCCTTGCCTGGGGCTCCCTACCCCTCCCACTGTTTGTAAGATCCCTTCTCTGCTCCAACCCCTGGATCCTGGGGCCCCAAACACTTCCTTTCCCCCATACTCTGGCAACACCGTCTTTTCCCTCCCTAGAATTCCCCCTGGGGTGTCTGCAGTTGATTGCATGTGATAGGGAGCCACAGGACCCTTGGATCCCCACGCCTGATGATGATAGGGGCCTAACTTCCTTACCTGCTCAGTAGTCGGAAGGGCCCAGATACTATCCTGATGGACATTTATACCCAGAGAGAGTCCTTGGGGAGCAAGGGGCACCTTGTGTGTGGTTGAGAGGCACCCAGTTCCCTTTCCCCCCTCCCTCCATAACATGTACAATGTTGTATTACACAATAAGGATGTTCAGGGAGGGGCGGAGACTAACAATTTCAAATTATTGTACTGGCCTCAGCCATGACAAAACAAACATACACAAACAATAAAACATGTTTTACAATAGGCAGTATAACTGCCAGGCACTAAGACAACAGGCACTCCAAAAGAAAGTACAGCACCCCCCACCTCCAGCTTGCCTTTCTCCGACCCTCCCTACCATCATGCCTGCCCTAATCTCTCACCTTCCCTCTCCCTCCTTCTCCCTTTATCCTCCACTTCTTTCCCCCCTGCTCCTTTCTCCCACCCAGCCCATCACTTTTCTCCAACCTCCTCACACTTCCTCCTCCCCCTTGGCTACCTTACGCCCCTGCTCCTCACCTCTCACCTGCCCGACTGCCCCCCTTCTCCTAGTCTTATCTCCATTCCCTGTCTTCCCCCTGATCAGCTCCCATTCTCCTGCTCCCTTTGGAACTGTCGCTCCTCTGCCAATACAGCCCCCTACATCCATGATCTCTTCCTCTCCCACTCCCTCCAGCTCCTTACCCTTACTGAAACATGAATCTCCCCCTTCGACTCTGTCACCCCTGCTACCCTCTCCTTTGGGGGTCTCCCCTTTTCTCATCAGCCTCACCCCGAAGGTCAGGGTGTTGGCATGGGTCTCCTCATCACTAATTCCTATCAATTCCAAATGCTTTCTCCTCCCCCCTCTCTCTCTCCGTCCCTTCCTTTGAGGCTCAATCTGTGCGCCTATACTCTCCCCTCCATCTCTGCGTCGCTGTCATCTACCACCCACCTGGCTCTCTCTTTTCCTTTCTATCTGAATTCGAGTCCTGGCTCACTTTCTTCCTCTCTGACAATACCCCCACTCTCATCCTCAGTGACTTCAACATTCACGTTGTTGTCCCTTCCCAGCCGTCCATCTCTCGCTTCCTCTCACTAGCCTCCTCCTTCAACCTCCACCTTTGGACCAATTCCCACCCCACCCCCTGCTAATGGCCATTCTCTTGACCTCGTCTTCTCTAGGAACTGCTCTGTCTCCGATCTCTCCTTCGATCCTCAGCCTATCTCTGACCACTTCCTTGCCTCTTTCAACGTCTCCCACTGCCCCCCCTTCTCTTCCCTGTCTCCATGCCCCTTTCGTCACCTGCAGGCCATTAACCCTCTGGACTTTGCCTCCTCTCTCTCACCCCTTCTCTCCTCAGTCTTCTCCTCCTCCTGACTGTGCTGTCTCTGCTTTCAATGCCTCTCTCTCCTCCACCCTTGATTCCCTTCCCTTGCGCCTAGGGGCGGCGCCTGCGGTGCCTCGGGGTTCCCTTACCTGGGTCCCTGTTGGCTGCCCCCGGGGGACGACCCGCCACTGGTTCCCCGAAGCCACCTGCATCCTCGGTTGCTAGGGCAACCAATCCACCCAGCAGCAATGCGCCCGCACTTCTGGGTGCGGCGCAGAGCACAGAGTTAGAGCCGGGGCCGTTGCGGTGTTCCGATGTGTTTAGCCCCCTTCAAGCTGCCGAACTACCACCGCACTGTGCATATGACTGCCCTATCGATCTCCTGCCCGGGGCAGAGCCTCTGTTTGGATGAATTTATGCCCTGTCGGCCCCAGAATTGGAAACCTTACGTCGCTACCTAGATGAGGAGCCGTGTTAAAGGGTTTATTCGTCCCTCCTCCTCTCCTGCAGGAGCTCCCTCTTCTTCATCCCTAAGAAGGAGGGAGGACTCCGCCCGTGCATAGACTGTCGGGTGCTCAACCTCGTCACCATAAAAAACCACTACCCATTGCCCCTCATCCTGGAATTACTCGATCGACTACAGTGAGCGCACATATTCACCAAGCTCGACTTACGAGGAGCCTACAACTTAGTACGAATGCGTGAAGGTGACGAGTGGAAAACAGCGTTCTGCACTCGTTATGGACTTTTCGAGTACTTAGTCATGCCATTCGGATTGGCCAATGCTCCTGCGACTTTTCAACACTTCATTAATGACATTCCTCGAGACATTCTTGATGTATTTGTCATCATCTATTTGGACGACATCTTAATTTATTCCACTTCCATGACGCAACACATCACATGTCCGACAAGCATTGCAGCGACTACGGAGCCACCGACTCTATTGTAAGTGAGAAAAGTGTGCATTCCACCTTCAGACCGTAAATTTTGGGGGCTTTGTCCTGAGTCCCGAGGGCATCGCATGGACCCCCAAAAGATAGAAGTCATTCAACAATGGCTGGCTCCCCAGGCTATGAAACCCCTCCAGCGGTTCTTGTGGAGCACAAACTATTATCGACAGTACATCCCTAACTACGTGGAAATCACGCGACCCTTGACTACCTTGCTAAAAAAGGATCATGTATATCTGTGGGGGCCAGAGCAGCAGCACAGTTTCGCGTATTTGAAACAGGCCTTCCTCATGGCTCCGATACTCCAACATCCAGATTGCAGTAAACCTTTTTGTATTGAAGCAGATGCCTCCAGTGGAGCAATAGGGGCCATCTTGCTACAAGACTCCACCTATCAGCAGCTTCGCCATCCGTGTGCCTACTATTTAAGACAACTTACGGCGGCCGAATAGAACTATACGATCTTCGATCGCGAACTTCTTGCAATTAAAGCCACCTTTGAGACATGGTGCCATTATCTCAAGGGAGCCCATCATCCTGTGACGATCACCACCAACCATAAAAGTCTCACTTACTTACAGACAGCTCAAATTCATAATGCTCGCCATGCAAGATGGGCCTTGTTTTTTGCTCGCTTTTCCTTTATTTATTTATTTATTTATTTATTTATTTTCTGGATTTATACCCCGCCCCTTCTGAAAACAGCTCGGGGTGGCTTCCAACAACAATAATATATCTAAAATACATATAAAACCATTTTAAAACATCAAAAACCATTCAAAATATTAAAACAGGGCCTGGGAAAACATTAAAACAATAAATAGGGTAGGGGAGATAAAACCTTCTAACCCACCCTCCCTCCATCCCCAAAGGCCTGGTCGAACAGCNACCCCCACACCTAATGATGATAGGGGGCGGGGGTGGGAGGGGAGGGAGGGGAACGTTGAGGGGGTAGTTTTAATTATTCATATTGTTGTTTTTATGTATTTTATTGTTGTTTTAACTGTTGTGAGCCGCCCTGAGATGCCGTAGGCATGAGGGGGGGGGCAATAAATATAAATAAATAAATAACTTCCTTACCTGCTCAGCAGTTGGAAGGGCCCAGATACTATCCTGACGGGCATTTATACCTAGAGAGAGTCCTTGGGGGCCAAGGGGCACCTTGTGCATGGTTGAGAGGCACCCAGTTCCCCTTTCCCCCTCCCCTGTAACAGTATCACCAGCCTTATCCCCCCTACTTCCTTTTAGGCCTTGGGGTAAGATGAACATGAGTCAGCAAATAGGGAAACTCGCCCATGCCATCCAGTCTCTAGCCATGAACTTTAAGGATATGCAGGAGAAACAGGAGGCCTTGGCCGCCACCGTAGGGAACTTACAGGCACCCGCCTCGCCTCCTGTACCCCCTCAGGGTGCTTCTGCACCACCCCCGGCCACTGCCGCAGCTCTGCCCATGGGGGTTGCAGCAACCCAGGAACCAAAGGGGCCACACATCGAAAAGTTCATGGGGGATAGAAAAGGGTAAAGAACTGATACCCCCTGCCTCTTATTCTAGAACTTTTGAATAGATTGCAAGGGGTCAAGATCTTCACGAAGCTTGATCTCTGGGGAGCGTACAATCTACTCTGAGTACGGGAGGGTGATGAGTGGAAGACTGCCTTCTGAACCCGATATGAGCATTATGAATATTGGGTGATGCTGTTTGGACTGGTCAACACTCCGACTGCATTCCAACATTTTATCAATGACGTCCTCAGGGAGATGCTGGACCTTTTTGTTGTAGCTTACCTAGTTGACATCTTGATTTACTCAGAATTCAAGGCCTGTCACATCCAACATGTCCGGAGGGTTCTAGAATGATTGCAAGAATACAAGTTGTATTGCAAGTTGGAGAAGTGCACTTTCCACTTATCAACGGTGGATTTTCTGGGGTTCATTATCTCCCCCGAAGGGATCCGGATGGACCCTTGAAAGACGACGGTCATCCAGCAATGGCCAACCCCCAAAGCTGCTAAGCCCCTTCAGTGCTTTCTAGGGAGCGTCAATTCTTACTGCATTATATTCCCCGTTTCACTGACATCACAAAACCCCTCACATCCCTCCTAAAGAAGGGTCAGTCATACGTATGGGGGCCAGAGCAAGAACAAGCCTTCCAGACGTTGAAGGATGCCTTCTTCAGGGAACCAATCCTCCGACATCCCGACTTCACACAACCCTTTTTTATTGAAGCAGATGCCTCCAGCATGGCTTTGGGTGCAGTATTCTCCCATGAGAACCCTAAAGAAAAGATTTTGTTGCCCTGCGCTTTTCATTCTTGACAACTGACAGCCGCAGAACAAAACTACACTGTGCTAGACCAAGAGCTGTTAGCCATCAAGTCAGCTTTTGAAGCCTGGCGGCACTATCTCGAAAGGGCCCCCCATCTGGTCACGGTCCTCACGGATCATAAGAACTTAGAATATCTGCAGACCACACACATTGCCAACACCGATGGGTGGTGGTCTTTGCAAGATTCCGATTTATTATCCACTACAGGCCAGGTCACCAATGCCCTTTCACGATCAACCGAGGCCAAAGGCACCTCGAAGTATGAGGGAAACACAATCTTGAACCAGCATGTCTTTGCGGCCACCTTCTTACCGCTAGACGCCCTTCGCCAAGCAACAGAACACGAGCTCGCCCCCGGTGACCCTAACATGAAGCTGTCCAATCATGGTCTGTTAGAATGCGAAGGCAAAATAGTTGCTCCCCCGTCCTGCCATAAACAGATCCTTTGGACTCATCATGACGCCCCCCCTAACGGGCCACCCAGGGTGAGACAAAACAATAAAATTAATCCAGCACACCTTCTGGTGGCCTACTCTATGCCAGGATATGACGAAGTACGTCTGGGGATGTACTACCTGCGCCAGAACTAAAAGCCCCCGGACTAAACCCACTGGCTTATTACACCTGCGACCCCTCCCCACTGGACCGTGGCAGGTAATAGGACTAGATTTTATCATAGAACTGTCCCCATCCAAGGGATATACCATACTGGTGGCAGTGGACGTGTTCTACAAAATGGCCCACTTCATCGCCAGTAAAGGGATCCCCACTGCCCACAAGATGGCCCTATTGTTCCTCCGGCACATCGTCTGACTCCATGGCTTGTCTCGAGAAATTATTTCAGACCGGGGAACCCAGTTTACCTCCACGTTCTGGAAAAGCTTGTTTGGGGCCCTGGGAGTGAAACTGTCCCCCCCCCTCCCCCCGCATACCACCCCCAGGCTAACAGGCATATGGAACGAACAAACCAAAACCTAGAGCAATACATCAGGTGTTATACCAACTATCTCCAGGACGACTGGTATGCCTGGCTTCCCATGGCGGAATTTGCCCATACTAATGCCCCCCATGCTGCCATAGGAGCTTCCCCGTTTTATGTGACCTATGGGTTCCACCCCCAACTAACCATGCCAGAAATTTCCTCCATAAACGTCCCAGCCGCCGGGGTCTTGACGGCACAGATCCAACAACCCATGCATTCACCTGTACAACCTTGTCCACAGCCAGACAATGATACAAGACATCAGCAGATCGTCATCAGCGCCCTGCCCTGTCTTTCGCCCTCGGAGATCTTGTTTGGTTGGATTGCAGGCACTACTCTTCCCTGCACCCATCTCACAAACTGGACAGCAAATTCATTGACCCCTTTCCCGTAGAGCGTCAGCTCAATGATGTGACGTACAAGCTCTGCTTAGCCCTGCACCTCAAGATCCACTCTACGTTCCACGTTTCGCTATTGAAACCAGTCAACCCCCCGCTCTACCCTTCCCAAGATACTCCCCCCGACCCCATTTCTGTTTCCCTTGACGGACCCGAATACAAGGTGCAGGCATTATTGGATTTCCGACTCCACAGGGTTCACCTCCAGTATTTAGTAGACTGGATAGGTTTTGGCCCCGATGAACGGATCTGGGAGCTGACGGCGCAGGTCCATGCCCCCCCACTTGGTGCGACCGTTTCATGCTCGCTACCCTTGGAAACCTGGCCCAATGAGGTGTCTTTGACGGGGGCTTGGTGGGGGAGTACTGTCACGGGGCTCCACTGCTGTCACCAGGCCCCCCTGCATCCGCTGCCAACTCCTGGCCCCCTTGCGGCCCCAATGCCAACCCCAGATCCCCAGGAGACTCCACCCCAACAGAGGGGCGCCACAAAGCCAGCAACAGAACGAGGGCATGCGGTGCCCTCATCCTCAGAAGCTCTTCCCAGGCCAGCATCTGCACCCGGCCCTAGTGGAACAGGGATGGAACCTAGGACCCTGCAGTGTTCAGCCCGTCTGCATGGAAAACCTCCAGCTGAGGGCACTAATGATAGGGCTACTTAACCCAGTGCTGCCTTGCAAACAGCGCTGGTGATCAGGTTTTCCTGTTTGGACTGGCCCCGCAGCAGTGAGAAACGAAGTGTTTGTGTTGTTCCCTGTTTGGTCTTGCAGCGTGATTGGTTATAGATGTGTAGTGAGTCTCCCTTATTGTTTCCCTTGCTCCCTTCCCTTTGAGTCTGTGAGTGAAAGAGTGAGTGCGAGCTGAGAGAGTTTCTCCCTTCCCCTCCCCTTGCCTGGGGCTCCCTACCCCTCCCACTGTTTGTAAGATCCCTTCTCTGCTCCAACCCCTGGATCCTGGGGCCCCAAACACTTCCTTTCCCCCATACTCTGGCAACACCGTCTTTTCCCTCCCTAGAATTCCCCCTGGGGTGTCTGCAGTTGATTGCATGTGATAGGGAGCCACAGGACCCTTGGATCCCCACGCCTGATGATGATAGGGGCCTAACTTCCTTACCTGCTCAGTAGTCGGAAGGGCCCAGATACTATCCTGATGGACATTTATACCCAGAGAGAGTCCTTGGGGAGCAAGGGGCACCTTGTGTGTGGTTGAGAGGCACCCAGTTCCCTTTCCCCCCTCCCTCCATAACATGTACAATGTTGTATTACACAATAAGGATGTTCAGGGAGGGGCGGAGACTAACAATTTCAAATTATTGTACTGGCCTCAGCCATGACAAAACAAACATACACAAACAATAAAACATGTTTTACAATAGGCAGTATAACTGCCAGGCACTAAGACAACAGGCACTCCAAAAGAAAGTACAGCACCCCCCACCTCCAGCTTGCCTTTCTCCGACCCTCCCTACCATCATGCCTGCCCTAATCTCTCACCTTCCCTCTCCCTCCTTCTCCCTTTATCCTCCACTTCTTTCCCCCCTGCTCCTTTCTCCCACCCAGCCCATCACTTTTCTCCAACCTCCTCACACTTCCTCCTCCCCCTTGGCTACCTTACGCCCCTGCTCCTCACCTCTCACCTGCCCGACTGCCCCCCTTCTCCTAGTCTTATCTCCATTCCCTGTCTTCCCCCTGATCAGCTCCCATTCTCCTGCTCCCTTTGGAACTGTCGCTCCTCTGCCAATACAGCCCCCTACATCCATGATCTCTTCCTCTCCCACTCCCTCCAGCTCCTTACCCTTACTGAAACATGAATCTCCCCCTTCGACTCTGTCACCCCTGCTACCCTCTCCTTTGGGGGTCTCCCCTTTTCTCATCAGCCTCACCCCGAAGGTCAGGGTGTTGGCATGGGTCTCCTCATCACTAATTCCTATCAATTCCAAATGCTTTCTCCTCCCCCCTCTCTCTCTCCGTCCCTTCCTTTGAGGCTCAATCTGTGCGCCTATACTCTCCCCTCCATCTCTGCGTCGCTGTCATCTACCACCCACCTGGCTCTCTCTTTTCCTTTCTATCTGAATTCGAGTCCTGGCTCACTTTCTTCCTCTCTGACAATACCCCCACTCTCATCCTCAGTGACTTCAACATTCACGTTGTTGTCCCTTCCCAGCCGTCCATCTCTCGCTTCCTCTCACTAGCCTCCTCCTTCAACCTCCACCTTTGGACCAATTCCCACCCCACCCCCTGCTAATGGCCATTCTCTTGACCTCGTCTTCTCTAGGAACTGCTCTGTCTCCGATCTCTCCTTCGATCCTCAGCCTATCTCTGACCACTTCCTTGCCTCTTTCAACGTCTCCCACTGCCCCCCCTTCTCTTCCCTGTCTCCATGCCCCTTTCGTCACCTGCAGGCCATTAACCCTCTGGACTTTGCCTCCTCTCTCTCACCCCTTCTCTCCTCAGTCTTCTCCTCCTCCTGACTGTGCTGTCTCTGCTTTCAATGCCTCTCTCTCCTCCACCCTTGATTCCCTTCCCTTGCGCCTAGGGGCGGCGCCTGCGGTGCCTCGGGGTTCCCTTACCTGGGTCCCTGTTGGCTGCCCCCGGGGGACGACCCGCCACTGGTTCCCCGAAGCCACCTGCATCCTCGGTTGCTAGGGCAACCAATCCACCCAGCAGCAATGCGCCCGCACTTCTGGGTGCGGCGCAGAGCACAGAGTTAGAGCCGGGGCCGTTGCGGTGTTCCGATGTGTTTAGCCCCCTTCAAGCTGCCGAACTACCACCGCACTGTGCATATGACTGCCCTATCGATCTCCTGCCCGGGGCAGAGCCTCTGTTTGGATGAATTTATGCCCTGTCGGCCCCAGAATTGGAAACCTTACGTCGCTACCTAGATGAGGAGCCGTGTTAAAGGGTTTATTCGTCCCTCCTCCTCTCCTGCAGGAGCTCCCTCTTCTTCATCCCTAAGAAGGAGGGAGGACTCCGCCCGTGCATAGACTGTCGGGTGCTCAACCTCGTCACCATAAAAAACCACTACCCATTGCCCCTCATCCTGGAATTACTCGATCGACTACAGTGAGCGCACATATTCACCAAGCTCGACTTACGAGGAGCCTACAACTTAGTACGAATGCGTGAAGGTGACGAGTGGAAAACAGCGTTCTGCACTCGTTATGGACTTTTCGAGTACTTAGTCATGCCATTCGGATTGGCCAATGCTCCTGCGACTTTTCAACACTTCATTAATGACATTCCTCGAGACATTCTTGATGTATTTGTCATCATCTATTTGGACGACATCTTAATTTATTCCACTTCCATGACGCAACACATCACATGTCCGACAAGCATTGCAGCGACTACGGAGCCACCGACTCTATTGTAAGTGAGAAAAGTGTGCATTCCACCTTCAGACCGTAAATTTTGGGGGCTTTGTCCTGAGTCCCGAGGGCATCGCATGGACCCCCAAAAGATAGAAGTCATTCAACAATGGCTGGCTCCCCAGGCTATGAAACCCCTCCAGCGGTTCTTGTGGAGCACAAACTATTATCGACAGTACATCCCTAACTACGTGGAAATCACGCGACCCTTGACTACCTTGCTAAAAAAGGATCATGTATATCTGTGGGGGCCAGAGCAGCAGCACAGTTTCGCGTATTTGAAACAGGCCTTCCTCATGGCTCCGATACTCCAACATCCAGATTGCAGTAAACCTTTTTGTATTGAAGCAGATGCCTCCAGTGGAGCAATAGGGGCCATCTTGCTACAAGACTCCACCTATCAGCAGCTTCGCCATCCGTGTGCCTACTATTTAAGACAACTTACGGCGGCCGAATAGAACTATACGATCTTCGATCGCGAACTTCTTGCAATTAAAGCCACCTTTGAGACATGGTGCCATTATCTCAAGGGAGCCCATCATCCTGTGACGATCACCACCAACCATAAAAGTCTCACTTACTTACAGACAGCTCAAATTCATAATGCTCGCCATGCAAGATGGGCCTTGTTTTTTGCTCGCTTTTCCTTTATTTATTTATTTATTTATTTATTTATTTTCTGGATTTATACCCCGCCCCTTCTGAAAACAGCTCGGGGTGGCTTCCAACAACAATAATATATCTAAAATACATATAAAACCATTTTAAAACATCAAAAACCATTCAAAATATTAAAACAGGGCCTGGGAAAACATTAAAACAATAAATAGGGTAGGGGAGATAAAACCTTCTAACCCACCCTCCCTCCATCCCCAAAGGCCTGGTCGAACAGCCAGGTTTTACAACTTCGCTGGAATGTCAATAGGCTTGGGGCCAGGCGAACTTCCTCTGGCCACCGAGAATGCCCTCTCCATTGTGGCCCCCCGCTTAATGCAGGGGACCTCCAAGAAGGCACACCTGGCGGACCGAAGGAGATGTTTTGGGGCACAGAGGGAGAGGCGGTCCCTGAGGTACAAGGGGCCCAGACCGTGAAGGGCCTTATAAAACAACACCAAAACCTTGAATCTAGCTCAGCACGCTATTGACAGCCAGTGCAGAGTCCGGAGCACCGGTGTAATGTGCTCCCAACGACCTGTCCCCGACAGAATATGGGCCACCGCATTCTGCACTAGCTGCAGCCTCCGAACCAGGAACAAGGGCAGCCCCACGTAGAGCGCGTTGCAGTAGTCCAGTCTTGAGGTGACGAAGGCATGGATGAGGGAGGCCAGGTCCGGGCCGGAGACGAATGGATGCAGCCTTCGCACCAGATTCATCTGGCTGAATGCAGCCTTCGTGACTGTCTCCACCTGCCACTCCAGGTGGAGGTCCGCGTCCAATATCACCCCCAAACTCCGGACCTGCTGAGCTATAGGAGGGTGAACCCCCCCCAATCAGGGGGGCCACTACCTCCTTCGCTCTCCCCACCAACATCACCTCCGTCTTATCGGGGTTGAGCTTCAGTCTGCTCTGCCGCATCCATTCCGCCACGGCCTACAAACACTGTGATAGCAACGAGACAGCAGGGTCTGGATCAGTTGAAAAAGAGAGGTACAGCTGAGTACCTTACAATACTGTCCCGGAAAGCTCAACATCCTAGCCGATGCCCTATCCCGGTACTATGAGGAGCGAAAACATCGCGCGCACACGCAGGGGCCTATTCTGGAAGCACGTGTTTTTGCAGGCACCATCCTCACACTCGAGCAACGCCAAAAGGCTTCAACCGATGAACTCGGCCCCACAGAAGAGGCCATTTCCGTAACCCCACAGGGCTTGCACTGCAAGAATTGACTTATTGTAGTTCCCCCGTTGTGCCAAACCAATATTTTGTGGTCTCACCACAATTCGCCCCTAGCCGGGCACCCTGGAAGTGACCACATGTACAGGTTGATCGCGCGAACCTTCTGGTGGCCAACCCTTTGAGACGATGTACAGAAATATGTGCATAAACGTCAAACCTGTGCACAGAACAAAACCCTCCGCAAGGCCCCTGTGGGACTCCTCCAGCTACAGGCCATGCCACAGGGGCCCTGGCAGCGCGTAGGCCTAGATTTTATTGTTGAACTCCCCGCCTCGAGGGGATATACTGCCATCCTTGTGGTCATAGACCATTTTATGAAGATGGGACATTTTATTGCCTGTAAGCAGTTACCCACTGCCCAGTGGACTGCTCAACTCTTCATCCACCACATTGTTAAGTTACATGGATGGCCCCGAGAGATAAGGAGTGATAGAGGAACTCAGTTCGTATCCCACTTTTGGAAAGCCTTATTCAAGGCTTTACATGTCACCTTGAACTCCAAAATCGCATACCATTCCCAAGCCAACTGACAGGTTGAATGGGTAAACCAAAACTTAGAACAATATCTACGGAACTATGTTAATTATCTCCAAGATGACTGGTATGATTGGTTACCACTGGCGGAATTCGCATATAACAACTCCCCGAACGCATCTATTGGTAACTCCCCCTTTTTTGTGAATTATGGGTTCCATCCACCCTTGGGAAATATAGACGTACAAAGCACCATAGTCCCTGCTGCCAGAGCCCTCGCACAGCAGATCCAGGAGACGCAAGTCCTGGCCACCTGGGCCCTTACCCAAGCTCGTCAGCAGTATAAAACATATGTTGACCAACATCGCCAACCGGCTCCGTCGTTCCAACACAACGACCTTGTCAGTTGGACCGTAGACACTATCCTTCCCTTTGCCCCTCAAGAAAATTGAACCACCGCTATCTTGGTCCATTCTCTATCCTTTAGAAGGTTAATGAGGTCACCTATACCCTCCACTTGCCACCCATGATGAAAATTCACCCTACTTTTCATATATCCCTTCTGAAGGAGGCCGCTGGGGCTGCTCCTGTTTTCCCTGTGGCAGAGCCCCCAAGTCCTTCCCTCTCGGCCCCCGAATATGAAGTTTGGGCGGTCCTTGACTCCAGGTACCGTAGGGGCAGATTATATTATCTTCTAGATTGGGTGGGATACGGCCCAGAGGACTGGTCCTGGGAGCCCGCTTCGCGGGTCTCGGCGCCCTGGTTGGAGCACCTCTTTCACCTCCGTCACCCGGGTCACCCACGCCCATCCTGGGTCCCTGGCCGGGGGACTCGCCAAGGGGGTACTGTCAAGGGGTCTCTCTCTCCTCCACCCTTGATTCCTTTCCCTTGCCCCTAGGGGCGGCACCCATGGTGCCTCGGGGTTCCCTTACCTAGGTCTCTGTTGGCTGCCCCCGGGGGACCGCCCGCCACTGGTTCCCCGGAGGTACCTGCATCCTTGGTTGCTAGGGCAACCAATCTACCCAGTAGCGATGCACCCGCACTTCCGGGTGCGGCGCAGAGCACAGGCCGGGGCTGGGGCCGATGCGGCGTTCCGCATGGCTCTGGGCACGTTGGGGCGGGACCTCAAGGATAAGAAGCCGGTGCTGTCAGGTAATCAGAGTGAGAGGCTGGCCCCCGCCTGAGAGATAAGTGTTCCTTGCTTGTATTTCTGTGTGCTTTGTGTTTGTATTCGTGTGTAGTGTTCCCTGTACTTGTGTTGTTATGAGTGTATATTGTTGTGTGATTGAGTCCTGGTTACTTCCCTTCCCTTGGGTTTTGCGAGGTGTGGAAGAGGGTGGTGGGTGTGCGCTTGGGTGTCCTTCCCCCCTCCCCCTTCTGGGGTTCCTCCCCGTCCAGCGTGTGTGGTTCTCCTACTTCCTCCCTTGTGACCCTAGGCCCCTGCCTGCCTTCCTGCACCTCGTCACACAGCCTTTCCCGGACCCCCCTCCCTGCGCGAACGTGTGTGCTTGGGATTCGTTAGGGAAATTAATAGGCTTTGGCCTTCTACCTTGCTCTGCGCCCAATGATGATAAGGGCCTAGTCTCTGTGAGACTTCAAGGGCCCACCTACTATCCTGACGGGCATTTATTCCAGTTCTCTACTGGTCAGAGCTTGGTTACGTTTCGGTGGAGTGAGTGTGGTTGGATGAGTGGCAGACCCTTCTCCCTTCCCCCACTGACACCCCTCTCTCCCATAAGTCCCGTCCTTGGCTCACCCTCAGTATCCACCACTTCTACCCCTGCACCCGTGCTGCTGAATGCCTCTGGTGCAAATCCCACTCTCATGCTGGCTTTTTTCACTTCAAATTCTCTCCTCCCTTACTTCTGCTATCTCCCTTGCCAGACAGCATTACTACACCTCCCGCACTGAGTCCTGTTCTTGGGACCCTTGCTGCCTGTTCCCCGTCTTTGACTCCTTTCTCAAGTGCTCCTGTCCTTCTCCCTCTTCCCTTTCTGCTCAGGATCTCACTTCCTTCTTCACCTCCAAGATAGACAAGATCTGCCTCAACATCGCTTCCCACTCCTCTCCTCTTTCTACTCCCTCCCCTCCCCCTCTCCCTCCTTTCCTGTCCTGCTTCCCTACCGCCTCCCTTGAGGAAATCTCCTCCCTGTTCTCTTCCTCCAACCCTTCCACTTGTCCCCTTGACCCCATCCCCTCCCGCCTCCTGACCTCCATTGTTTCTACTGTTGTCCCTTCCCTCCTACCAATCATCAATCTCTTCCTCTCTACTGGCTCCTTCCCCTCCGCCTTCAAGCACGCCACTGTCTCTCCTATCCTCAAAAAGTCCACTCTTGACCCCTCTGACCCTCCTAGCTACCGTCCTGTCTCACTCCTTCCTTTTGCTTCCAAGCTTCTTGAACGTGTTGTCTACTACTGCTGCCTCAACTTCCTCTCCGCCAACTCCTTCCTTGAACCCCTCCAATCTGGCTTCCACCCCCTTCACTCTACTGAAACTGCTTTTGCTAAGATCACTAATGATCTTCTTGGGGCTAAGTCTAATCGCCTCTACTCCATTCCTGTCCACCTTGACCTCTCTGCTGCCTTCGATACTGTTGACCACTCACTCTTGCTGGACTCACTTCACTCCCTTGGCTTCCGTGGCGCTGTCTTCAACTGGTTCTCCTCTTACCTCTCTGACCGCTCCTTCAATGTGTCTCTTACCAACTCCACCTCCTCCTCCCTTCCACTCTTGGTTGGTGTTCCCCAAGGCTCTGTCCTTGGCCCTCTAACTATCTCTATCTACACCCTGACCCTAGGCAAACTCATTGACTCCCATGGCTTCCAATATCACCTCTACACTGATGACACTCAATTCTGCTTTTCTACTCCCTCTCTCTCTCTCCATCTGTTCAAGCTCGCCTCACCAGCTGTCTCTCTAATATCTCTACTTGGATGGCTCAACGTCAGCTCAAACTCAACATGGCTAAAACGGAACTTATCTCCCCCCCCATCCTTCCTTTCCCTCCTCCCTGTCAATCCTTATCGACAGGGTCACCATCCTTCCCGTCCCCCAAGCCTGTATCTTAGGCTTCATCTTTGACTCACCCCTTTCTTTTATTATTATTAGTTATTATTATTATAAGCATTTATATAGCACCAGTGATGTACCTGGCGCTTAACAGAGAACAAGATAGACATGGTCCCTGCCCGAGAGCTCACAATCTAAAGAAGACAGGGAAGGGGTAACAGAAGGAGAGACAAGGATACAACATTCATGAGGATGCGAGAACTCAGGTACACTCTCTTGGCTTGGTTACAGTACATTGGGAGTTTGCAGATAACAGGTGGGGGATAATTCTGGGTGGGGATGATTAGCAGGAGTTAGGAAGGGCAGAACGGAAGAGGTGGGTTTTGAGGAGGGATTTGAAGGTACGAAGGGAGGGGGCAATGTGGATGTGGGCAGGCAGGGAGTTTCAGGCATGTGGAGCAGCAAGGGAGAAGGGACGAAGATGGTTGGGGGAGCAGGGGAGAGTGAAGGAGGGGATGGAAGAGGAGAGGAGTGCTCGAACAGGGGTTCGGAGGGAGATCAGGGCAGAGAGACTCTGTTGCCAAATCCTGTCGCTTCTCCCTTCGTACCATTGCTAAGATTCGCCCTTTTCTCTCTGTCTCCTCTGGCAAAACCCTTGTTCACGCCCTGGTCATCTCTTGCCTCGATTACTGTAACCTCCTTCTCACTGGCCTCCCCAGCTCTTACCTTTCTCCCCTTATCTCCGTCCAAAACTCTGCTGCCAGGGTCATCCACCTCACCCGTCGCTTCGACCATATGCAGCCCCTCCTCTCCTTTCTTCACTGGCTCCCGCTTCCTGAACGAATCTTGCACAAGCTCCTAGTCGTCACCTATAAAGCTCTTCAGAACTTTGCTCCTCCCTACCTCTCTGTGCTAATTTCCCTCTGTACTCGTGAACTCTACTCCTCTGTCCCCTCTCTTGCCCTCCCAAGCCTCCCCTGCTCTCCTACCTGCCTTTGTCCCTTCTCCCTAGCTGTCCCCACACCTGGAACTCCCTCCCTTCGTACCTTCAAATCCCTCTTCAAGACCCTCCTCTTCTGCTCTGCCCTCCCCAACTCCTCGCTCCCCTAACCTAACTCCTGCTGATACCTACCATCCGGTACAATCTGTTACCTGAGGTCTGCGTACTCATATCCACACCACATGGACAAGTCAACCATCACTCTCGATGTAACTAAGCCAAGCACGTGCACCTGCGACCTTGCATCTTCATGAATGTTACACCCTTTGTCTCCCCTCTGTTCCCCTTTCTTCGTCTCCCTCCTACCCCCTCTGTCAGATTGTGAGCCCTAGGGCAGGGACCGTGTCTATTCCATTACTTTGTAAAGTGCCAGGTACATTGCTGGTGCTATCTAAATGCTTGCTAATAATAATAATAATTAATAACAAAAGCAGTACCATAAAATAAATAGAGCTGTACATCGCTGTCACAAATAGAGATCTAAATACAGTACTTCAATTATATTTCAACTACAATATCCAAATTAATAAAAAGAACTTAGGCATTTACCATACAAGTCTCTATTATTCGGGCACGTAAAATCACAGCCCTAGCAGCAAAAAAAAAAGAAAAAGCCACCTCAGTTGTTACCTCCTTTTTTTTAATCCCCATGAAGATAAATTAGTTTCTGAAGAGGGGACCAAAACGGGTCTAGTAGTAAATAGTGTGGGAGATCCTAAACACAGTTTCCACCACAAATACATAATTGCTCTGAATAAGGGGTGCCTTTGTATTTCCCTTCTACTATGGCCAAAGGCATTGTTTGCAACCTGAGTGAGGTGAAGGGTTTTCTGTATACAGGATGATCAAGCACCTTCAGGTATCTATCTCCTGCCAACCCTATAGACCAATATTTGTACCAAGGTGATATGCGTGAATTAGATGCCTGCACTCTTAATTGCTATCAGCATCCCCAGTTCTCAGCTTAACCATTTTAACTGCTTCTTTATATGATAAATTGTTCAGGGGAGAAACCCAAATGTGCCAGTTTTGTATTAACTTCCAGCCACCAGGAATCTTTGTTACACCATTCCATACTCATTTTCTCAGATATACACACACATATCAATGACGAAGCTTGAGAATTAAGTATTTTTAAGAAAAAACACAATGGACTATCGAATCTTGCAGTCATTAATTTCAGTCCTAACTCAAGTCTCATTACCGCAGGAGAAGTAGCCGGCGGTATCCCCAGACAGGCCCTCAGCCACTTGTTCTGCCAGGTTTCAAGGTATTTAACCACGATGGCATCATAACCACAAATCTGGGCTCTATAGCACACCTTGGATACTAATTTAGTTTCTCAAATTCTCAGTGCTGGACTTGTCTGCTTCCCTCCCTTCGACCTATAAAACCTAAAAAATACAGAGGTAGAGGCTCTAGCCACTTGTCTCATTGCAAGCAGAGGCGACGCCCAGGAGCCATTACGGGAGAAAACTACACCCAAATACTTAAAGGAATGCACTTGTTCTATTTTGTGTCCTGACAGATACCAATTTTCTTTTTTAAATCGTGTAGAGAAAGTCATCACTTTTAGTTTTGCTGTAGTTTATTACCAGCTTTTGGGTATCACATTCTCTACCAAAATCATCCATTAAACAGATTAGACCTAGTCTACTCATGGACAATAGAACAGTGTCATCCGTATACATTAATACAGATATCCGATGAGCGCCACTTTTAGGGGCCATATATTTCCCTTTGTCCTAGTGTTTGTCAATTAAATTGTTCACATACAGATTGAACAATGTGGGGCAAGCAGGCAGCCTTGCTTTACTCCCCTTGATGTAGAAATTTAATCTGATAGAGCTCCTTTTGTGTTAATATGCACCTGGAGTGTTACATTAGTGCATAGTGATCGTATCAACATCAATAATCTTTTATCAATATAGATGTCTTCTAACTTTTATCCATTAGGTCAAAAGCAGAACTGAAATCAGTGAATTCTACATACAACCTCATATGTTTGTTCTTATACTTTTCAATTAAGCAGCAAACCTTGGTCTATTATGCTTTTCCCCCACACAAAATCCTGCCTGTTCTTCCGCCATAATCTTATTTTCCGTTATCCACAAGGTCAGACGTTCCAACGGGAGCTTGGCATAAATTTTTGATAAAAATGGAGAAGGCTTATTGGACTATAGTTTTTGGGATTAGATCGATCCCCTTGGCGGAGACTAACATGAGTTTAACTCACGTTAGTACAGTTGCATGAAATCCCTGCTTATGTGCGCAAGGGTTTTAGCGTTATTTCTCCATTTTCCTGTTAAATTCAATGTGATACAGGCTGAAAATAACGCTAAAACCCTTGCGCACATGAGTGGGGATTTCACATGACCATGCTAACGTGAGTTAAACTCACATTAGTCTCCACCCCAACATTGGCAAGCAGCCTAAATACTTTATGTTGTAGTTAGTTTTATTGTTAGCCACCTGGGCTATAACAAATCAAAAGAAAATTACATCAACAATAAAATAAAATACCAGCCATAAACCGACAAACAATATAAACACAAATATAAACACTAAATATAAAATATAAATTCAGCAATAAAATATATACAATAAGACCGTGTCATTTATCCAGCTTAAACCACAAAACCCGCAAACAAAAGGTTGCTTCTGCTCTGGAAAATGGGCCATTCTCCTCCAAAAGTAAACACATCTTAGATATCTCATCCAGCCCTGGAGGTTGAATAGTAATAGACGGACAAATATACTTTTTCCTGAGCTCAGTATAAGCCGGACAATACAAAATAATATGCCTTGCTGTCTCAGGTACACCCCCATCGCAAAAGGCACAAACTCTCTCCTGGTAGGGAATGTTATTATATCTACCCAATACCATCGCAGAGGGGAAAGCATTGAATCTCATTAATGAGAAGGCCCTCCTAAGGGGCCATGAGTCCGAACTCATTAGATACATCACAGAAGTTTTTTTTTAAACTCCCGGTCAGGGCTAATGTGCTGACCGGGACCATACCCAGTTCTGCCTTAAGCAACACTTGGGAAACTGATTTCGGCAACCCCAGAACTGATCGTAAAAATAGATTCTGTAAGGGTTCTAGTCTCTCCAACACTGAAAAACCCCAAACTGCCACCACATAAAGTAACTGAAGTTTATTACTAGCTTGTTGGTAAAGCAGTAGTCAGAAAGGGCACGTACCTGCTGACACAAGCCCACCTTGGTCTGGGAAAGAATCACCGCATCGTCAGCGTAAAGTAAACAACCCAGATGACACGAGGCCAGCTTAGGGGGGAAAAATTCAGACCGTGTCATAGCTGGAACCAGGTCGTTCAAAAAGATGTTAAAAAGGGCTGGGGCTAATATACAGTCCTGCCTAACTCCTGAGAAAATAGGGAGCCAGGCTGAGAGCTGCCCCCGCTGGCAAAGCCTAACAGCCAGCGATGAATCCCTGTGCAATAGGCGAATCAGGATAAGCAGCCTCCGATTAATCACCAGGCTAGCCAATTTGTCCCAAAGAAGGGGCCTGTCGACCGAGTCAAAGGCGGCCCTCAGATCCACAAAAGCACAAAATAGTCTTGAATTGGCCTGAGTATATTTCTCGGCCAGATGTAAGAGGACGAGACAGTGATCAAGGGTCGCCCTATTGGCCTGAAACCCCACCTGCTCCCTATGCAGAACTTGGAAATCCACCAGCCACTCGGTCAAAATGATTAGCAGGTGCTTCGCATAGAGCTTGGCTATAATACTCAGCAGGCTTATTGGTCTGTAATTCTCAGGATTTTGCCTGTTACCACCCTTAAACACTGGGATAACCCACTCTGCCCCAGTCGGGGCTAAAGTCCTGGTGTTTGGAAGGGAGAGAAAGATTTACCACTGGGCTATAAATGTGTATCCAATAGCCAAGGTATTTTCCTACAAGCCCGATAGCTGCTATCTCTCGACTTTTCAAACATAAAAGCCACGGTAGTCTGGGGGTAGCTCTCAAAATTGTGGAGGCTAAAGTCCGTGTTCAACTCTTGTATGGAAGGGCTTTATAGGCTGTGGCAGCTTCTTCGGTCCTGAACACTGTGCAGCTTAAAGCCATTAAAATGCTTTTCCAGGTCCCTAATGGGACTCTGTCGGCGGTGCTGAGAGTTGAGTTCGGACAGATCGCCTGGGGTTGGGTTAACTGGAAACAGGTGGCCCACTTATGGCTGCGTCTTTACCATGATGCCCATCCAGGGCTTTTGGCTCTTTTACCTCAGGACCCTTTTGTTTCCACATGGATGAAGCACCTGGTTAGTCAATTGGCAGCCTGTGGGCTGTCGGTTGAGCACCTGAAAACCATCCAGCTGGGTCAAGCTTGTAGGGAGATAGATAGTAGGATCACCGACATTGCCCGTCAGGAGGATTGGGCAGAGGTGGGTTTGTTTGCTTTTTTGGACCACTATAAGTACATCATGCCACGGGCCGGTATGAGGGCAGCTTATCTATCCGCCTTACTTTCAAGGAGGCATTTAGCTCTCCTCTTCGGGGCCCGTTTAAATGTGCTCCCTACCTGTGTATTGGAGGGGCGTTATGCCGGCACCCCGTTTAGTTCTAGATTGTGTCTTTTTGATTTTGTCGAAGTAGAGTCAGTCGCCCATATTTTATTTGTATGTCATCTATATGACGTCCCTCGTAACCAATTGTTGGACACACACATTAATTGTTTCCCGGGTAGGACTCACTCGGAGCTGCTCCATATTTTTCTCTCTGACAGCGATATGCCCCGTATGAGGGCTGTGTCTGCCTTTTTGGTTCAAGCTTTTGCCTATCGACACTGTTTTCTTCATTGTCGGCCCCTGGCTTCTGGTGTTGTGGCTCCTATAAAGGATGAGGGGGGCGGGGGTGTCAATGAGTTGATTCTCTGTTTTGTTATACTATTTTGTTAGGATGTGGTTTTAAAGTTTTGTATTTTTGCATTCTCTGTGTGTTACTTATTTCTGTTGTTTTGTATTCGTTTGTAAGGACCTACGGGCACGCAATAAAAATTGATTGATTGATTGAAGTAACTGAAGTAATACTAAATACTTTATAATGGTATCTTTCTTTATTGTGCAAAATAACATTGTACATGACCTTGGACATTTTTACTTATCCACTGATTATTGCATTGCACTATTTGCAGAAGAATTAAGCCAGTTATTACAGATCAAGTACAGGGGCATTGTTTGGTTCTGTTTGGTTGCTTTTTTTTTTCTCTAAACAAAATATCTAAGTATTGCCAAGCCTAGGTCTGAACCTGTCAGGGACTAAAGGGTGGGACACAATAAAGACAAAGAAGAAAATTAGATGTGTGATTAATTTATTTGACATGAATCAGTTTTCATGATTCAGCATTTCTGATGTCATTTTACAGTAACTGAAAGCAGTATAACAGCAGATGCGTGGGCCAAGTGAGAGGCATGCCATCAGAGGAAGAAGTAACCCACTTCTTCTCACTGCTCTGGATTTTTAGATTGAACGTAAGAGAAGTTTAGAGACAGAATGTGAAATCTTGCAACCACTGAAGTCAGTGGGAGTTTTGCCATTTACATTAGTCTTGTTTGGTGATTTACTGAGGTAGCAGTTTAGTTCTATACTAAATTATATTACTTTGAAAAAAAATTAAGTAAGGCTTTGTTCTGATTAGATGCACCTGGTTAACTTTTTCATTAGCTATTTAATTTTTCACTATTATGTTTATTCCCAAAACTTAATGAGCAAGACACTTCGGTAAATTCAAACTATTAAACTTGCATTTAATATGAGAACATACTTGACATCAAAGAGAATTCTCTCCTGTTTCTAAACTACAAGACTGCTGCTGTTCCCAGTGTAGGCGAATAGGAAAGAGGGAAGAAACAATTTACACTTCAATTTTATTTTAGCCAACAGCTGAACGCAGCATAGAATTATTGTTATGGGGCATCAAATGTGGGAGGCAATTCTTTTTATTTTATTTTGGGTGCAATTCTGAAGACTGCCATTTTTTTCTATGTTTGGCAGGGAGCCATGCATGGAATCTCTGCAACAGGAGCGAAAGGGGCTGTCTGGAAGCAGAGGAAAGCCTGGTCACGCCCCTTTGCAAAGTAGCTCAGAGTTCTGCCTGCATCCTAGGAGCCAGACTCCCACACTCACTGCTGCCCAGGGAACCCAAGAGCCTCGAGGCTTATGGCAGATATTTGCTCCCAAGCCCTCTCAGTGGCAGCAGTGTAATTGTGCGAGATGCCTGACCAGTTGCTGCCACCATTCTCTGGGTCAACGGGGAGCCCACACCTGATGCCTAAGGACAAAAGTTCTGCCTTAAAAGTGTTGCAGAGTAATAACTGATTTGCAATCAGTAAGGACAAATGCAGCTGAAGGTTTAAAAACAGAACTTTACTTAAGCTTTCCAGGCACAGATCCTTAGTTACATCTAACTAGTAGTAAGACAAAATGGAGACTGAGACAAAGAGAGGGAAGGGAAGAAGGAGTGGTTACACAAAGGAATTCAACTGCAAAACCCCATCTCTCTTCCATGTATGCATAAATTTAGCAGCGCCATCTGGTGGCTCTATAGTCAATTACTGTTCTTAATCCAACAGGCATTAACTTGTGGATGTTGCATATACCAACAAAAAGTACAAAAACAATATCACATTTTCTGTCTTTTTTTGGTAAGGTTTTTAATGACATAAGTCATTATTTCTAAATACTTCCCAGTTAAATTAAATCTGCCATTAAAAATAATTAAAATGCGCACATTCAAATTGAACAGAGGCCATGAAAGGTGAAACTTTGTTTCATAAAGGCCTTACCAAATATTGTCTCAGACTCATTTCCAACTGCCCTTAGGTAGAAGTGGGTGGAGAGAAGAAATTATTATTATTTATTTATTTATTTGGCTCCAGCTTTTGTTATATCCCAAATTACAAGACAAAAGAACAACTTCAAATACATATATGGTGCATAAAACAAAAAATCTCATAAGTGAAAACACCTATGTACATACGTTTACAAAAACGAAAACTAGCAATTATATAAAAAGCTAAAATCCGTAAAACCGTTGACTACCTAAAATATCTTATAACAGTCCCACAACAAATTACCCAAATCATCCTAAAAATGGACAGCCCAAATACCACCTCATAACTACTAAAACAACATCCTACTTTTAGGAGGGAATTAACAAGAAATTAGTACCAAAATAGAAAAGTACAAAACAAGTATCTTGATGACAGCATAGCAGAATAACAATATACAAAATTAGTTTCCCTCCAGGAGAGGAGAAATACAATGCAGTGTAATTATATTCTGGAACCTCGATTGCACTGTGAAACATGATGCTGAAAGTTAACCCTCTTCAGCCAAGTAAAAGGTGAAGTATTAAATTCAATCATGTTTCTTATACTCTTAACAATTACTGTTTTGTACACAATGGTTAGGCATTTTTAAATGAGAAAAATATATTTTATTTTAGGACCAAAACAACCCTACAGTCTGTCTAAATATCTTTAATTATTTTTTTTTAGGAAAATATTTCTTTAAAAGTATGTTTTCATAAGAACATAAGTAGTGTCATATTGGGTCAGACCAATTGTCTATTGAGCCCAGCACCTATCTCCGACAGAGGCCAACCTCAGTCACTTGGAAGAAGTTTCCAACAGGTCATAATGGGATGATCTGTTCCCTGTTCTTCACTCTCAGCTCCCAACAGTAAGAGGTTATGTTCCCCACAACCTAACCAGCTAATAGTTGCTAATGGACCTATCCTCCAGAAAAGGCTCCTCCAACCTTTTTTAAAACCAAACTATATTACTGGTCTTGACCACATCTTCTGGCAACAAATTCCACAACAGAGGCCCTTTTTGCACGGATGTGGTGGGTATGTGCTGGCGGCGGGTGGAGATGGGTGTGCGCCCTTTGCCTGCACACCTATCTCCACCCACAGAGCCTCTTCTGTTTTTCCGGATGGCTTTGTGGGTGGGTGATGGGTGGAAATGGACATGCACCAGGAGCACACACCCACCTCCACTCACCGCCCATGGTGTTTCCACGGGCAAACACCTATCCACCCACCTACCGCCACACCGTTCGCACAGACACCTCCCACCGCACACCCGCTTGCACAACCAGCGAGGGGGGGTGAGGGTGGTGGAGGGGGCATCCATGCAAAAGCAACCGTAATTATGCATTGAGTAAAAAAAAAAAAAAAAAAAGCCACCATTTTTATTTGTTTTAAATCTGCTTGAGTAAAATGCACTTTCATGGGTGCCCTCCAGTTCTAGTAGTATTTGAGAGAATAAATAACAGTTCCCTATTTACTTGTTCCACACTACTCATGATTTTATAAATTTCTATAATTTCTCTCTGTCATCTCTTTTCCAAACTGAAGTCTTAACCTAATTAGTCTCTCTTCATAGGGAAGCTGTTTCATACCCTTTATCATTTTTGTTGCCCTTCTCTGTACCTTTTCTATTTCTACTGTATCTCTGGGTATTTTCAGACATTAGGAGATCACGCTCAACCACAGTGAATCCCCACATGATGAATGTGATCCCGTAACGTCTGTTGGGGGGAACGGAAGTTCCCCTCCAGATGTTCACCCCCGTGAATCATGGGGGGGGGGAGGAGGGAATCACATTCAACACACAAATGGAGGTCCTGGCAGGACCATCTCCGTTTGCGTGTTGAATGTGACCCCTGCCCCCCCGTGATCAAGGGGACCATAATGCCTGTCCCCCTACCACAGCCCGGAATCAGCGGCGGGATTCCGGGCCGTGGTCAATGCGGGCGGGTGCTGCGGCCACATTGGCTGCAGCACCCGCCCATCTCCCAAGAGGGCGGACGGCCTAGGGAGCGTGGGGGGGGACGGGGCCATGCGGCCACATGATGAGCCACATGGCCCCGTTCCCCCCCCCCGATTCCACGCCGGGAGCAGCCAACACATCTGTTGGTCGTTACGTGTTGCCCCCGGCGGGGAATCAGTAGGGTGTTTCCGTGGCGGGGCGAATTGAGCCACGTCACATCTGAAAATACCATATTTTTGCGATGGGGCAACCAGAACTGCACACAATACTCAAGGTGTGATCACATCATAGATTTATGTAGTGGCATTATGGTATTTTCAGTTTTATTCTCTAAACTCTTATGAATAATTCCTAATATTCTGTTTGCTTTTTTGACCACCGCCACACACTGAACTGAGGATTTCAATATATTGTCCAGAATTACTCCAAGGTCCTATTCCTGAGTGGTAGCTCCTAACTTAGAACCCAGGATTGTGTACATATAGTTTGGATTATTATTCCGTATGTGCATCACTTTGTACTTGTCCACATCAAATTGCATCTTCCATTTAGATGCCCAGTTGCCCAGTCTTGCAAGATCCTCCTGCAGTTCTTCACAGTCTACTCGTTTTAATTAACTTGAATAACCTTGTGTCATCTTCAGTTTTGATCACCTCACTCCTTACTCCCTTTTCCAGATCATTAATAAATACATTAAATAACACCAGTCCCAGTACAGATCCCTGGGGCACTCCGCTATTTACTTCTCTCCATTGCAAAAACTGACTATTTAGTAGTCCTACTCTTTGCTTCCTAGCCTTTTTAACCAGTTACCAATCCACAATAGTATACTGCCTTCTATCCCATGACTTTTTAAATTTCCTCAAGAGTTTCTCATGAGGCACCTTATCAAACGCTTTCTGAAAATCCAGATACACTGTCGACTGACTCACCCCTATCCACATGCTTATTTACACCCTCAAAAAATTCTAATAGATTAGTGAGGCAGAAATTCTCTTTGCTAAATCCATGTTGACTCGCCCCCATTAAGCCAGGTTTATCAATATGCCCAGTAATTCTATTCTTAATAACCAGTATCACTCACCGATATGGGGGAGGTGGTTGGGTGAGGAGAACCAGTTGTGAACTAGATCCTTGCCAGGTGTCAGACGTTCTTAAAACTGTGGTTGTTTGGCCCCTGCTTAAGAAGTCATCTTTGGACACTCACTCCCCGGCCAGCTATCGCCATGTCTCTAACCTTCCATTTTAGGGAAGGTTATTGAACAGGTGGTTACACAACAGCTCCAGGCTCATCTTCATATCATCAGATTCCTGGACTCATTCCAGTTGGGCTTTTGCCTTGGGTATGGCATAGCGACTGCGCTTGTGGCCTTGGTCAATGACCTGTACCTGGAGATTGATGGGGAAAAGAGGTTTGGACAAGTTTCTGGAAGATAGGTCAATTAGCAGCTATTAGCCAGACAGGATCAGGGAACATGACAGGAGCTGGGGGGAAACATGGGTCGGGGTCATTTGACCCTGCTGATCTTGTTAGATCTGTCGGCTGCGTTCGATACCGTTGATCGTGAGATGCTGGTGATGCACCTGTGGGACTGTGCAGGAATGGGTGGGACTGTTCTTGAATGGTTCTGCTCATTCCTGACCAGAAGAACCCAGCGGGTGGTCCTCGGGGATTGTTTTTCATCATACCGAGACCTGTCGTGTGGAGTTCCGCAGGGTTCTGTTCTGTCCCCTCTACTGTTCAATGTGTATATGCAGCCAGGCTGTTCAATGTGTATAGGCTAGGTGATTAGGGGGTTCGGTGTACGGTATTATGAATATACTGATGACACCGAACTGTACCTCTCTTTTTCAACAGACCCAGGCCCAGCAATCTGGGTGCTTGGCAGCTGTGGGGAATTGGATGAGGGCTAATCAACTGAGGCTGAATCCTGACAAGATGGAGGTGGTGTTAGTGGGTAAGGCGATGGAATTGGTGGCTCCCATCATTGATGGGGTCTCTCTTCCATTGAGCTCCCAGGTACAGAGTCTAGGGGTGCTCCTCAGTGTGCAGCTGCGTCTGGATCTCCAGGTGGAGGCTGTGGCGAGGAGTGCTTTCTGCCAGCTGCATCTGGTGCGATGGCTTAGGCTGTTTGTTTTGGACTCTGACCTGGCCACAGTCATCCATGTTTTCATCATCTCTCGATTAGACTACTGTAACGAACTCTACGTGGGGCTACCCATGGTGATGGCTTGGAAATTTCAGCTGGTGCAGAATGCGGCAGCCTGTCTCCTAGTGGGACTGGGCCGCCAGGAGCATATTACACCAGTACTGCGTTCTCTGCACTGGCTGCTGGTGGTTTTCCGGGCCTGATTCAAGGTGTTGGTTTTAGCCTATAAAGCCCTAAATGACCTGGGCCCTGCCTACCTGCGAGACCGCCTCACTCCCCGTGCCCTGGATTGGCCCCTGCAGTCATCCAGGGATGCCCTGCTCGAGGTTCCCTGAGTTTCTCGGGTGACCACGCAGGGGAGGACCTTCTCAGTGGCCGTGTCGCGCCTGTGGAACTCCCTTCCGGTAGAGGCCCAGCTGGCCCTGGACCTTCCCTCCTTTCAGAGAAGTTGCAAGACCTGGTTGTTCCACCAGGCGTTTGGCAGGGGAGAGGGGTAATGGGTGGGGGGGGGATGTTTTCTCTGTTTCCTCCTTTTTATGATTTGTTTTAATTGTTTTTGATTGTTGTAAGCTGCCCTGAGCTGCCTGAGGCAGGAGGGGTGGGGTAGATCTCTCTGCTGCCTTCGATACTGTTGACCACTCACTCTTGCTGGATTCCCTTCACTCCCTTGGCTTTTGTGGCTCTGTCCATAACTGGTTCTCCTCCTACCTCTCTGACCGCTCCTTTAATGTGTCTCTCTCCAACTCCACCTCCTCCTCCTTCCCCCTCTCAGTTGGTGTTCCTCAAGGCTCTGTTCTTGGCCCTCTCCTCTTCTCGATCTATACCTCATCCTTAGGCAAACTCATTGCCTCCCATGGCTTCCAATACCACCTCTATGCTGATGACACTCAACTCTATCTCTCTACTCCCTCTCTCTCTCCCTCTGTTCAAGCTCGTCTCATCAACTGTCTCTCTGACATCTCTACCTGGATGTCTCAACGTCAACTCAAACTCAACATGGCTAAAACTGAACTCCTTATCTTCCCCCCTCATCCTTCCTCTCCTTCCTCACTGTCAATAACTATTGATGGAGTCACCATCCTGCCTGTCCCCCAAGCCCGTAGCCTAGGCTTCATCTTTGACTCAGCCCTTTCTTTTAAACCCTACATTGACTCTGTTGCTAAATCCTGTCGCTTCTCCCTCCATAACATTGCTAAGATTCGCCCTTTTCTCTCTGTCTCGTCTGCCAAAACTCTTGTTCATGCTCTGGTCATCTCTCGCCTCGATTACTGTAACCTCCTTCTCACTGGCCTTCCCCGGTCTCACCTTTCTCCCCTCATCTCTGTCCAAAACTCTGCTGCCAGGGTCATCTACCTCGCCAGTCGCTTCGACCATGTGCAGCCCCTCCTCTCTTCGCTTCACTGGCTTCCCCTTCCTGAACGAATCCTGCACAAGCTCCTAGTCTTCACCTATAAAGCTCTTCACAACCTTGCTCCCCCCTACCTCTCTGCACTTATCGCCCTCCATACTCCAGCCCGTGCACTTCGCTCCTCCTCTGTCCCTTCTCTCACCCTTCCACGCCTTCCCTGCTCCCCTAAGCGCCTTCGTCCCTTCTCACTTGCTGCCCCCCATGCCTGGAACTCCCTCCCTGTCCACATCCGCCTTGCCCCCTCCCTTCATACCTTCAAATCTCTCCTTAAAACTCACCTCTTTCGCTCTGCTCTGTCTGACTCTTTATCCTGCTGAGCCACTATTCCTATACCTACGATCGGTTTACCCTTATCCTTGCAACATGGACCTGCCTGCTGTCATTCTCATCGTAACCAAGCCAAGTACGTGCACTTGAGACCTCGCATCTTCATGAATGTTAGACCCCTTGTCTCTCCCTCTGTTCCCCTTCCTAAGTCTCTCCCCCAGCTCCTGTCTCTCAGATTGTAAGCCCTAGGGGCAGGGACCCTGTCTATTTTATTACTTTGTAAAGTGCCAGGTACACTGCTGGCGCTATATAAATGTTTGTTAATAATAATAATAATAATAATAATTTTTTAAAATAAATAAATAAAATAAAGCAGTATTAAAATGGAGTTGGTGTTCTGTCGGTTTTCACCCTTTGTTTTCATTCTAATAAGTTAACTTGACCGTTATTTGACAATATTTGACTGGTCAATTGAGCAGTCCTCTGTCAAACAATACTTCAAAGACATGACTCTTTCCTGTTTTTAAGTGCAATACCTGAGCTCTGGTTCCTCATCATGGCTATTTTCAGATGTGACAGAACTGCAGGTGACCATGTTTTAACTCTCATGGCCACCTGAGGTGCCGCCATGTCTGAACCGGCCTGCCAGATATTTCTCGGGGTCAGACCTAGGGTTTCCCCGGGTTGTGGCAGTTCTTAGCCCAGGCTGTAACTTGGACCCATTGCCACATCACAGCCTGGGCTAAAGGCTGCTGTGGCCTGGGGAAGCCATCTCCAGAATCGGTTAGAGCAGGCCGTCATGTGTGATGGCCCACTGTACCTGAACCTGGTCTGGGGTCGCGCATCAGGGTGGTGGGTGGGTGGGCCATGTTCAGCAGCACAAGGTGTGGGATCGTGCAGCACCCCGACCTCTGACACGTTTGGCGGCCAGGCCAGATCCTGCCCAGGGTGGGCTCTCACCCCAGGCAGGATCAAAGTGTGATGGCACACAGCGCCGTCATGTTTGAAAATATCCCCCTGCTGGCTTCTGCATAAATATACTTGACTGCTCTTGGTCACAAAAGTGCCCAGTTTATGGATCGGATACTAATAGCCCTGCACAGAACAGGAGTTCTGTTTGCCTCTAGCTTCTTACAGTATAAGGGCCTAGATCAGGGGCAGGGAACCTGAGGCTTTGGGGTCAAATGCAGCCCAGTGGCTAGTTTTTACGTGGCCCATTTTCAGTTTCCGAATCTGATCCTGGGATCCAGCTCCTACCACCAAGCACTGAAAGACTGAGCTTGGGGTAAGGAAGCAGAGATGAGAGCATGCACAAAAGAGTGGGGGACAGACCCATGCTCGGGTCCTCCTTTCCTTGAGCAGACCCCTTAAGCACTCCCGCTCTCAACTTCTATGTGGCCCTCAGAGCTTGTACTAATTTTCCAAGTGGCTCCTGAGAGGGAAAATATTTCCCACCTATGTGCTTGATTAGGACAAATAACTGTGAGTGGAAACTGAAATGTAATTCAGTTATAGCTACACAACTAAAATTAGACACTTGAAAAATTCAGCACATGACAAAAACATGTGGAAACTGCAAAGGTCTTATGAAAATCAAAACAATATCCATCCGGAGCTTCAGTGTTTTAATTTTAGAAGTAACAGAATAATTTGTTGTTAAAACACAGACACACAACTGTTACATTGGGTATTTTCAGACATTACGAGATCACAGTGAACCACGGTGAATACCCACCTGTTGTCAATGTGCCTCGAACGTCTGTTTGGTGGCCGCCAGATGTTCGCCACGGTCAATACCCACAAGGGGTCAATGTGAACCACGCTTCCCGGGCTAGCCGGGGGAATGTCCTGGGAAGCGTGGTCAAAGAGATCCCCAGCGGGGACCAACAAAAAGTAACGTCTGGCCGGATGCCACGTCCCGGGATCACCGGTGGGATCCCGGGCCATGGCGAATCCGGCCCGACGCGGCGGCCACATTGGCCCTGCTGCCCGCCCGTCTCCCCAGAGGGCGGGCGGCGGGAGCGTGGAGGGGGCGGGGCCGTGCGGCNGAATGTCCCGGGAATCGTGGTCAAAGAGATCCCCAGCGGGGACCAACAAAAAGTAACGCCTGGCCGGGCGCCATGGCCCGGGATCACCGGCGGAATCCCGGGCCGTGGCGAATCCGGCCCAATGCGGCAGCCTCATTGGCCCCGCCGCTCGCCCGTCTCCCCGGAGGGTGGGCGGTGGGAGCGTGGAGGGGGCGGGGCCGTGCGGCTGCACGTTGCGCTGCGCGGCCCCGCCCCCTCCCAGATTCCCCGCCGGGATCCCCCCAGCACGTCTGTTGCAGCGTGACGGGGTGACCCCGGCGGGGAATGAATGGGTTGATTTCGGTACGGGCCCCGTAACGTCTGAAATCACCCATTGATGGTATATAGCTACCAATCTTGTTAATTATAATAGTGAAGCTGTCAAGATAATGATAAAAAGAAGTGAAAGTAAAGGTATAGTTGTGTACAGCCCTCCCAGCCTGAAACTGTCTGATGTTAGAGGCTCAGCCAACATATGCCTGGTAAGTACTAGACAAAAAGCTGTCTGGGAATATTCTTTCAATGTGAGGTAGTACCTTTCTCAATATGTGTTCACTATTCTTTTTTTAAATGTAAAGCCCAAGCAGATAAAAAGAAGAGATTTTAAAACCATTTTACCTACTCCACCTGAAAGAGAAAAGCAAGAATAGGAAGCAGGGAAATGTCAAAATGCTGGAAGTTATTTATTTATTTAAAGAGTGAATAATCAACGTCTTGATATCTATTTATGGATCTAGATGCTACACCTGGCTATTTGGAAATCGATTTGAAAATCTTCAAACAATGCAGCAGAAACAGTGAGTTTGCAGACCAACCCCGTCCCCCGTCTAAACATGACTGGAATGAACACTCTGAGCCTGGCACCTACCTCAAATTAGTACAGAGTTGTGTTAATGCACCAAATTGAAACCAGTTTTCAGCTAACGTACTTGAATTGCTGCTGTAGGGTCAAGATGCTCTGAGTTGGTAGAGGAGGTGTTTGGAAGAGATTGTATGTCATTTACCCAGGTTATCAACACCACACTGGTTTACTTGACCTTTGCCTTGGTAAATTTTGCAGTAATGTGAAGGCCAACTGTTCATACTGCTGACCAGTCAGAGTTCATTGTTTTAAAATATCAGCCCAACATTTGCTTGTGAGCGTGCAACCAAAGCGTAAGTCCAGTTATAGAAGAAAGTGGAAAGAACATCCTAAGCTTTTCAGGGCTTGACCTCACTAGCACAGTGTTGTTAGTTATATAGTGCCAATAACGAACCTGGAACAGTACAGCCATTAATTAAAGACAAAGTCCCCACCTCAAGGACAAATCTAGTCACATTAAAAGGCTTACTATCATTCATTGTATGTAAAGGCTACTTTTTGTTAAACTCCAGGCATGCATTGTCCCCTTTCATGGGTGCATGGTGTTTGTCACTGCACAGATAAGCAGTGCAAACTTACACCTGTTTTTGCTGGCACTAGCCCATATAGTAGAGGAAAATTAGTAGGAATCTGTGACCAATCTTCAGGGAGAAAGGTTTGAAGGTGGTTTCTGTTAGAAAAAAAGGTGCTGAATTGATTGGAAAAGGGTACATCTCTCAAAAGTTTGAGCATTTTCTGCTAGAGGGCTGAATTCAAAATGACTACTGAAAAATAAAAAATATGTCATATTGTGACAGATTTCAAATTTCTAGCCCAAACTTTTTTTTTTTTACACTGCCTGGTGTGTTTTTTTTAGTATAAAAACAACTTAGTTTTACTTTTCAAAAAAATTCAGCGAATTTTCTGAGATGAATTTCCCAAATTGGCTGTCAAATCCTATAGGGTACAATATCTAGGCTTCTAAACAGGTGTATTTTTGTTAACATAGGTTTGTGATTTTGTTAACATAATTTTCACCTAACTAATGTGCGCGTACTATTTCAGGTATGCGATTGTTTGCTTACGGAAGAACAACGTGAAACCCTTTGTTAACTCCACATACTAGTCCACAGGAAGGAAGAGGAAAATTGATCAAGCAACGGACAAATTGTGTTCGTTGTGTAATAAAGCCTACAAAGAAGACAAGAGTGACTATCCATTAGCTTCATGGAATAATCTCATGACAAAAGCTCAAGAATGGAATCGGTTGCATACATTTGGTGCAGTCTTTGATGCAGTTGTGTGGAATAATGGTCCCGCAGGCGTATATTTTTTACAAGATTTGTCAATTAAAACTTATGGATAAAAGACGACTGAACAAACTCTAAGCAGGAGAGATAAACAGCAAATCCAACAAGTCACCCAAAATCTTGAAAATTGTAGCTCACCACCAGAAAATGCCCAAAGACTTTAATGAAATACTCCTATACATGACAAGCACCTCTGTATATGGTATATGAAGCCAGAAGACAAAAAAAAAATTTGTGGTAGAGATTCTTTCTCCCTAATTCAATAACTAAATGCATGACACACATTCAAGAGTCATACAGTCTGCTTAGAAAATCCTAAAATGCGTGATTGAATCTTATCAGTAATATGGAACACAAATGACCCGTTTGCCATTGAAATACTCTATCATCGTTCCTGTTAGAAAAAGTATCTCTTTCCAATATATCACAAGGAAAAAGACAATGATTCTTCTTATATCCATTTACAAAATGTCTGCCTTGCAGAAATTCAAGAAATGTTCCTGAACCATGGGTATTTTCAGACGTACTGGGCCTCCCGGCACACCACGCTGAACCCCCCACCGGGATCAGGCCAGCCGTGCTTTAGACATGCCAGTCTGATCACTGTGGGGAATCGGGGAGGGGGCGGGGCTGTGCGGCTTGACGTGCGGCTGCTCAGCCCCGCCCCGCCCCCCTATGGCCGCCCACCCTCGGGGAGACGGGCTGGCGCAGCAGCCAGTGAGGCTTCTGCCCCCGATCCTGTCCTGTGGTTGGGACTTGATTCCGGGACGGGGCTGGTTAACAGTTGTTACCCGCGGCCATTCCCAGCCCCATACTGGATCGTGGCCAAACTAACCACGGTTCTGGAGGTGAGGCGGGCCTCATCTCTAGAACCGTGGTCAATTTGATCCCGGACGGATGTTCACTGTGGTGAACATCTGGTTGGGAGCAAACAGATGTTCCCGAGATCGCTGCCACCCACTGTGGTTCAGTGTGGTTAGCAGCGATTTCGTAATGTCTGAAAATACCCCATGTTAGACTACCTGTACTAGATATGACAGAGCCAATAATACTGCAAGGTCTACTGATACAACAAATCAAGCACTATCAAGGACATGATTGAAAGAGAATTTTCAGGTAGAATAGACTTTCATAATCAGTACGAGAGAAACGAAAGCATCATAGTATAGGACACATCCGAGAGAGGAAGTTATGTGGAAGCAGCAATCAACTCGTGGGGAATCAGCGATGGTCAGAGTTCAGAAGTCTAATTTAGTTGACCTATTAAGTCTTGGTCCATTAAATCACACTTGAACTTATATTACCCTTCTAGATATAGGATTAATTTGGACGATTGCTACGCCTTTTGCTGAGGACAGAGAAAAGAATGACAGGACACACTTCACATGGGCAGATTTTGCTAATAAGTTATTTTCACTTGTCCTCACATGACACTCTCAAGCTTCAATGATCGTGTTTGTAAATAATTCATTTAAAAAAAATGTTATCTTAAAATGCATATGCCACCCCCTCTTGCCTCAGGCATCTCGGGACGACTCTGCAGATATGACCTGCAGATTAACATCAAGGTCAGCAAACATGAACGAAGAACAGCATTCGCTACAGGAGAAATGAGAAATGTGTTTATTAAAAGAGACAATAAGATGCTTGCCTCCCATGCTAAAGAGCCCTGGGAACAAGATAAAACTTCAACAATTTCTGAGGGATGAATTCAGGGCGTTGGGTCAACAAAGTCCAGCCATCAGATTTATATATTCCTTTAGGAACAACTGTTGGAATCTCTCCTCTGAGGAACTTGCAAAAGTAACAGATTTTCAGTGCCATCACGTAGAAGCAAATACAATACTCTTTTTCATTTACTCAAAACTGAGGAAGTATGGTCTAATAGATGTTGTAGTACTTGATGCAGAAGACACTGATGTTGTGGTCCTTGCTGCTTATGTAGCACACCAGGTGGATGGAACTCTTGACATAAATAGGAAGAAAGAAATGTATGGTTTTAAACAACTTTGCTCAAAAGAAATGGCTGAAGTAATTGTTCCTTTACACATACACACTGGAGCAGATGCGGTCTCTGGATTCTTTGGTCAATGAAAGAAATCGGTGCACAAGCATACAGTGAAGTTGGAAGAAGCAAGAAAGCGCCTGTCAGGTGTAGGAAGACGTTTGCCATTATCATCGGCAATTGAAGATGCTATGACACAATTCACAATCAAGTTTGTCTATGGAGATTCTATTAGTACAAACGTCTGTGCTGCAAAATGGACCAAAATGAAAAGAAAAACCCAGAGATTGACACCTGACCACAATTCCGATTCTTTACATGTACAGCATGTGACGTGCCAGGCATATGTCTTGTTCTACTACGATAAGCCTGATGAACCACCATCACCGTTTGAAAGTGTCTGGACAAGGGTAGACGGGAAATGCATGCCTTTAAAATACAGAAAGCAACTTTTGTCTTCAAATATCATTGGACGGACTCAACATAAAGGCATAGCAGCCATAACAGAAGAATCTGAAAATGAATGACCCTGAAACTGAAAACCATTCAAGTATGGACTTTAACAGCAATGAGGAATATTAGAAAGTACAACCTTTTGTACTTCCTTATCTTAAATGTGTCAATAGGAAGGAAGGAAGGGGAACAGAGGGAGAGAAAAGGAGTGTAACATTCACGAGGATGCGAGGTCCCAGGTGCACGCGCTTGGCTTGGTTACATCAAGAATGATGGCTGGTTGGTCCATGGGGTGAGGATATGAGTACATAGACCTCAGGTAGCAGCTTGTACTGGATGGAGAGTAGCAGCAGGAGTTAAGTGATGGGAGAAAGGAGTTGGGGAGGGCAGAGCGGAAGAGCTGGGTCTTGAGGAGGGATTTGAAGATACGGAGGGAGGGGGTGAGGCGGATGTGGGTAGGGCAAGGGGGATGAGGGTGGATTTGGCCTGATAATTTCATCTGGCATTCAAGCATCTTGAATTCTCAATACAATTGTATAAGTTTTTACCCTACCCCTGTACTTTAGTTCCTAGAAATAGGGTCTAACCAGTCCAATGTGTAATATGGGATCTAGACACCAAACATCTTTAGGTTTCATAAATACATCAATGCTGACATTCATGCCAAACCAGGATTCAAAACGGATTCTTCCTATGCCAGATGCCCTAGTGAAACTCCAGGAAAGGAAGGGAATCCCCCGCGACCCCTTTTAAGGAAAGCCCCCCCCCCCCCCTCCCTCCCTCCCAATCTACCACCATCAATTGTTGCCGAGCCCAACAATACTATGGGCACAAGCTCTATGGCCCAGTGGCTAGAGCGGTCCGGCTAAAAGAGCGATTAGCGTGCTAACCTCCCTGGGAAACGCGTAATCTTTACTGTGTGCTGGGGGGACACACTAAACAGCCGTTTAAAGCCAGTGACGCAACAAGCGCGTCAGTATATCATATCCCGCCCCTTCCCCGTACAAGTCTGGTAGCGGCAGCTGCCCTGGTGAGTTGAGTCCCTCGCCGGGACGTGCTTTGCGCGCAGGCGTCTTGACTGCTCCCCCCCACCCCCGGTACAAGTTATCGCGAGATTTGGAAGCCGGCTCGGTTCCTGGTTGGTGGGATTACATCGCGCTGAGAAAGCCGGGGCCTCACTCAGCTGGGGAGCGAGTGGCCGGCCGGGCAGCGGAGACCAGTAACGGCTCCTGCTCCTCCTCCTCACTGAGAAAGCGGCGTTTCCTTCTCCTGTGGCGGCATCATGTCCGGCGGGCAGGAGGCTGAGCCTGTCCCTCCTGTCAGTGCTGCTGGCGCCGAGAACGCTGGGATGCCGCCGCCGCCTCTTCCTCCTCCTGCTCCGGCTGCTGCTGAGGGGGCACCCGGGGGAGACGCCGAGATGGAGGTGAGATGGGAGCCGCTACAGACTCGGGGCTCTAGGGCTCAGCCCGCCCCGAGTCTCTCAAAGCGCAGGGGCGCCTCGCTCCCCCTAGCTGGGGCTTGCTGCTAAGCTCCCGGTCTGTCCTGCTGCCTGTGCCCAGCTGGGTGCCCGAGCTCTTCCCTTCGCAGCTGCCACGAGGGATGCAGGGCCCCGGCCGGTTGCGCCTGAGCCGCGTGGGGCTGAGACAATAGAGAGGGGGCGGGCGCGCTGGGAACGGCTGGGGAGACAGCCGCCGCGCGTGCGTGTGAATGGAGGAGGCGCCTCCCTCCTCTACCCCACAACGTGTGCGTCTTGCCTCCCCTCAGCGACCGAGGCTCTGGGGCTGTCTCGGGAAGGGGGCTCGCCTCTCCAGCCATGAAGGGGCTGGGAGGCCAGTAGCTTCTCTCCGGGGTAGATCACAGCTGCAGTCGAATGATGCACGCATGCTTCCCCGCTCCCTTGTCCGCTAGAGAAACAATTTCACCTGCTGCGGTTCCTAATTGTGACTCTGCTTAGTGCAATTTACTGCCAGTAGAGCAGGTACCAGCCCACGAGAGTACCTATAGTGGGGCACATGGAGGATACACCTCCTCACAATTCCTGCCCTTCTCCCAAGCCATAACCGCAATAGGGACAGGTGGTGCGGCTGCACCAGGGTCATGAGCCTGGAAGGACTGCACTCCCTGGTGCAGCTGCATCCCCCGTTGCAGGGAGAGGAAACGTAGGGGACCCCATTCCAACTTAGCTGTTATGTCTCTGTTCTCCCTGTAATTCTAGGGATTTGGAGATGGAGCCCATGTGGGCTAGTATTGCTCACAAATTTGAGCCCAAAATTACTTCATGGGTGTTGCATGTCTAAATGAAATTATAGACTGTGCCTGTCACAGGCGTCTTGTACACACAACTGGCTCAAAGCTGATGTTTGGCTATTAGATGGGAAGAATGTGAATCTTGATCTTGGCTTTTAGATGAAATACAGTTTGTGATCACTCTGCTGCTCATGCTTGTTCTTCTGGTGGCAGTCAGAAGGAGGATAACTTACCCTTGTTCATCGGAATGGGGCCTAGGAAGATGTGGGAAACAGAATTAATTACCTTGATTTAATTAAATTAGAGTAATAACTCCCATTTTGATAGTGTTTAGATGAACAGTGTAAACTGAAGTAGTACTACATCAATTTCCTCTGAGGTCACTAACTCTCGCTGGTAAGTGTTCACACGGTTATTTCAAAATACAAACTTAAGAGGATTTTTCAGGAGTATGGCTTTCTTTTCCTACTCCTGAATAGAAGCTATGAATTGAACATGAAACACCCTCTAATGAATGCAAGACAAACTTGTTGCCACATATAACTTTGCTATTACATGCACTTTTTTTTAGTGCTCTGTTCATGTAAAACAAAAGAAAGGCCCAGTTACATAAAACCAATTGCTTGTCGGAACATGGCCCTATTTTCTGCCCAACATGCAGTGCTATCTTGAGTTCATTAGCTTGCTCTTCCAGACTTGGTTGTTTCAGTGTGTTTCTATTTTTATTGTTGGAAGTAAACCAACGTTCTTGGGAAATAACTTATTTAAATAGTACTGTTGGTGATAAGTGCTTTGTTGTCTATAACTAGTTCTATAACCAACCGCCCTGTAACGTAGGTCATTATTATTCCCATTTTACAGAAAGGGAACTGAGGTGGAGAGTTACTAACTTCCAAAGGTGTGAGTTTATGGCCAAGACAGGGTTTGAATCCTGATCCTCCTAGGTCCAACTCCAGCATCTTATCCACTAGGCTAACTAGTCAAGTTGGTTAGGGATGTAACTTCCGACTATTGGAAACAGAGTAAATAGCATAGAATGGATCGCTCCATTATGGCCTGTTGACTTTTCTAAAGCAACCACTGTCAGAGACAGGATGCTGTGCTGGATGGACCATTGGTCTGACTTAGCAATATGACATTTATGTTCTTGCAATGCTGTCGTCTCCCATAATCCCAAATATTTCCGTTTAGCAGCAGTTGTCTAATCTAGAAATGGACATGGGTATAGAAAAGCCTGGAAGGTGAAATGATGTCTAGAGGAATCAGTTTTGCAATTGCATGGTTACATGCGGAAACAAGTTTGTCTTACTTTCATTAGAGGTGTTGTGTTCTGAGTCATGCTGCACTGTTCAGCCTATTTAATCTAAATCAGTTCAATCAAACAAGGATCTTAAAGAGTGAACTTCCGTTTTGTGGATTTGCTTTACAACTATACTAAGGCTTTCTGCTATGAAGAAAAGACTATTTATAATGTGCGTTACACTTGGTGGCTTCTTTTTATTTAGTCTGACTACTCAAGAGATGTGTTGAAAGTGCACTTCTTTTTAGCTTCTCTTGCTCAAGAGAAGTATTGAAATTACATGGTTGTTTCCCTGGAATACTAGCTATTGATTAAAGGTCTGTTTTTCCTGACTCATGGCTACTGGATTTGTCTTTGTTCAATCCACCGTCATAGTAACCATCTGAATTACAGAAAAACAAAAAATGAGTCCATTATGGTTAGACTCGTCCCTAACAGTGGAAGAATTTTGGATACATGTAGCTTCAAATTTATTGTTTTGCTAAGGGGGAGAGAATGCTAGGCCAAAAATCAATCTACAGTCTCTGCATGCTGTTCTTTTATTGTGGTATCAGGTTATAATTTTTTTGATTATTTCTTTCTTGTAAAAATATATTTTTTTATATGATTCTCCCCCCCCCAAATGAGATGATTATTTCGTAGTAGAGAAATTCTCATCCAGGAGTTCTTAACATGTCAGAGGGTCACAACCACCCTGTTTCCCCCAAATACTGTACTGGCTGCTTATAGTCATCCAGGCCCGATTCAGGGTGTTGGTTCTTGCCTATAAAGCCAGATACAGCCTAGGCCACATCTATCTGCGGGGTTGCCTCACTCTCCAGGCTCTGGATCGACCCCTGCTGTTGGCTGGGGGCACCCTTCACGAAGTTTCCTGGTGGAACTCCCTGGCATCGGAGGCTCAGATGGCTCCAGACCTCTCCTCCTTTCGTCAATACTGCAAGACCTGGCTGTTCCGCCAGCCAGGCTTTTGATGAGGGAGATGGGTGGGGGGGTGTAGTCTGGTGGTGTGTGTGTGTGTATTTTTACTTCCCCCATATCCTATTGGGACTGGAGGTTTTACTGTTTTATTAAGTATTTCTTTTTATTTATTTCATTTATATTGTCTTGTTTATTTTTATAAACCGTTAGCCGCCCCGAGCTGCTTCGCAGGAGGGGCGGGGTACAAATTGTGTAAATAAATAAAATACAGCTAAAGGAACTTGCGGGGAGTTTTGGTGTGGAACGTATTAACTCAGCGACTTACACGTTTTTTGCCTGAAGAAGCCTTCATTTTTGGACTGGCAGAATGGAGTCTTTCCTTGACACTGTGTTTTTAAATGAGCAGGGCAATGGGGGAGGGATCTGTGGCTACAGAGGGGCTCTGCCACGGAGCACTCACACAGGGGGAGGGATTCTAATGGGCAGTTCCCAGTGTGGCTACTGCAGCACAGAAGCAGCAGCCACACGCTCCCCCTGCCATGGACCATGGGGGAGGGAAAGTGTGCTGCGCTGGCCTTGCTCAAGAGATGTATTGAAATGCTCAAGTGACACGTCCCTGGTACGAGCGCCTAGCATTCTCTCTCCCTTAGCAAAACAATAAATTTGAAGCTACATGTATCCAAAATTGTTCTTGTGACCTGCAAAAGCCGCTTCCCCTGTCCATGGTGTCTTTGAGCGGTGGACTTATTTGCTGGCCTGGCTGGCTATTGCCGTTCATATGGACGGGCTCCATGACCGCCCATTGTCATGCATCAATGCAGCCTGTCCCGCATGGAGCACTCTGTGGATTTCCTGGTAGTGCTCTGTGTGTGCTCCATGGCTCATGGGAGTGTGCATCCGGCCACTCCACCTTCAGATGTGTGGTCGGATCCGTGGTTCCTGAGTGGCCATGTGGGGAAGTATCTTATTTGGAAACACCCACACTCATCTGCTTGTACAGTTCCGTAAAAAAGTAGTTTATTCCGTTTTGTCTATCATTTTATTTACTATTTGTTCTTTCCTGTTATCTTTTTATTTGGGGTTTTCTGTTCTGTTTCCCATTAGCTTCTAGGAACTGAGTTTAGGTCCCTAAATCTTATGTAAGCATTCTAAAAAGGAAAGAAGTCACCCTGAATGTTGAAATCCCTTGGAGCCTATATTATAAAATGTCCTTTCAGGACAGTTGCCCAGGGAAGGCTATGGCAGAAGTACTCTTGCACACATGGTTTCTGTTCTGTGAACTAGAAGCAGAGAGAGAGACTCAATTATACACCGAAATAGGATTGCCAAATGAAAATTTGAAAAATAAGGCATACATGGAACTGTGGTATTCTGAAATAAGGAAGGTCTCACTGATGGCATTTTGGCAACTCTTCTAAAAAGCTACTCCAGGACAGAGCACCAGTGTGATGGACTAACAGTGGCAGTGTGGATTCTCAATATAAAGAAGAGGAAAAAAAGATAATCAGGGATGAGTAATTTAAGAAAAGCATCAAAAAGGAAAATGGAAAGAAAAGCAAACTGCTTAATTAGAGTGTTTTGTGTTGTTACCACTCTTGCTAATTTCTGTTGGTAGTTAGTTGGGTTGATAGGGAAAAGGAGATCACTACTAAAATATTCTGCATATGCATCTATTTACTGCTAAAAATCTGTGGATTTGCTGTCAAGATATTTATTTAACAGATTTTTATCCCACTCCCTGCCTCAGTGGCTCAGAGCGGCTAACAAAACCATAAAAACAACAATATAAAAACACTTAAACAATTTAAAACATTAATAATAAAAACACCCTACCCCCAACCCTACCCCTCATCCCTACCCACTCCACCCTACCCCTCGTCAAATGCCTGACGGAGCAGCCATGTTTTACAGTTCTTCCAGAAGGCCCGGGGTCAATCGCGCCCCCACTGGGAGGGAGTTCCACAGGTGCGGTGCAGCGACTGAGAACGCCCTGCTCTGTGTGGGCCCCCCGAGACACCCGGGGGACCTCCAGCAGCGTGCCCGCAGCCGACCGCAGGGGCCGGTCCAGAACCCGGGGAGTGAGGCGGTCCTGCAGGTAAACGGGGCCCAGACCATATAGGGCTTTATAGATTAAGACCAACACTTTGAATCAGGCCCCGAAGACTATTGGCAGCCAGTGCAGAGACCAGAGCACCGGTGTAATAAGCTCCTGGCGGCCCAGTCCCACCAGAAGCCGGGCCGCCACATTCCGCGCCAGCTGCAGCTTCCGCGCCGTCACCAAAGGTAGCCCCATGTAGAGCGCGTTGCAGTAGTCTAATCGAGAGGTAATAAAGGCATGGATGATCGTGGCCAGGTCCAGAACCGAAACCAGTGGCTGAAGCTGCCGCACCAGATGTAACTGGTGGAAGGCACTCCTCGCCACAGCCTCCACCTGGACATCCAGGCGGAGCTGCTCATTGAGGAGCACCCCCATGTTCCACACCTGGGACGTCAGTGGAGGGCAGACCCCATCAATTGATGGAGCCGTCACCTCCATCAACCTACCCACTAGCATCACCTCCATCTTGTCAGGATTCAGTCGCAGTCAGTTAGCCCTCATCCAATCCCCCACAGCTGCCAGACAGCGGGTAAGCATCGAGACAGCCGGGCCTGGGTCAGCTGAAAATAAGAGATACAGTTGGGTGTCATCTGCATATTGATGATACCGCACCCTGAACTCTCTGATCTCTGTCAGGATTCAGCCTCAGTTGATTAGCCCTCATCCAATTCCCCACAGCTGCCAAGCACCAAGATTGCTGGGCCTGGGTCAGTTGAAAAAGACAGGTACAGTTCGGTGTCATCAGCATATTGATAACACCGTACACTGAACCCCCAATCACCTAGCCGAGTGACTGCATATACACATTGAACAGGAGAGGGGACAAGATAGAACCCTGCGGGACCCCACACGGGAGGTCTCGGTATGATGAAAAATAATCACCGAGTACCACCCGCTGAGTTCTCCCGCTCAGGAATGAGCGGAATCACTCAAGAACGGTCCCACCCACCCCTGCACTGTCCCGCAGGCGCGTCACCAACATCTCGTGGTCAACAGTGTCAAATGCTACCGAAAGATCTAAAAGGACCAACAGGGTCGATTGACCGCAGTCCTTTTCTCGGCGGAGATAATCCACCAAGGCCACAAGCGCTGTCTCAGTGCCATGCCCCGGACGAAAGCCAGACTGCAAAGGTTCCAGATAACCGACACAGTCCAGATGCCCCTGGAGCTGCTGAGCCACTTCCCATTCAATAACCTTCCCTAAAGAGGAAAGGTTAGAGACAGGCCGTTAGCTGGCAGGGGAGTCTGTTTCAAGCGATGGTTTCTTGAGCAGAGGCCGCACCACCGCCTCTTTGAGACAGCTCGGCACTCTGCCCTCCCGCAGGGAGGCGTTGACCACCCCGGCCAGCACCGGCCCCATTGTCTCCCGGCAGCTCTTAACCAGCCAGGATGGGCACGGGTCTAATTCACAAGAGATGGCTCGAATAGTCCCAAGCACATCCACCACGTTGGCGGGTGTCACCAACTGAAAGTGATCCCATAAAATCGGACAAGCTGGGGCTTCTACAGCCTCTACTCCCCCCACTGCATTAAGTGCGGCATCGAGGTCTTGGTGAATCCGAGCGATTTTATCCGCAAAATAATCCGCAAAAAGGTCACAGCGGGCGGAAGATGACCTCAACCCTCAGGTTGAGGGAGGCCGGACTGACCAGCCACCTGACAACCCGGAACAACTCCGCTGGATGTGATTTAGTGGACGCTATGAGGGTAGCAAAGAACTCCCTCTTTGCTATCTGCATAGCCACGGCATAGGCCCGTAAACTGGCTCTATGTTGCAATCTGTCAGCTTCAGCGTGAGAACGACGCCACCGTCGCTCCAACCGTCGCCCCTCTAGCTTCAGGACCCGTAGCTCCTCAGAGAACTAAGGAGGCCTGCGGGGCTGCCGCCTGGGCAATGGACGTCTGGGAGCCGTTTGATCAATGGCCTTAGTTAGCATGATGTTCCAAAGCTCAACGAGGTCATCGATGACACTTCTCATTGACGACCGTCTCAATCAACCTATTAAATAAGAAATTTCATGCAACCTTCTTTAGATTAAGGGTGGCATGGGCAAAAACAAGGAGTGTCTAATTAATCTGGATGTCTTTGTTTATCTTTCATAATCTTGTTCTTTTTCCCCTTATAGGAAGTACTTGATGCATCACCAGGAAAGCAAAAGGAAATCCAGGAGCCAGATCCTACGTATGAAGAGAAAATGGTGTGTAATCTTGGGCAGTGACCAAAGTGGTTTAGCTTGTAAGTACTGGTACTGTTACTGTAGTCTATCTGTTCTGTAGAAAAGTTGTCTTGTTTTGTCTGAAATCTCTTAATTTCATTCCTAAAACCCCCACAAATACTGTATTTAGCCTCTTTTACACTTCATACAGTTGGTATTAAAACAACCAGTGTTAAATCAAAGATGTGGCCTTACATTGATTACCCATACTGGTAATACAAGGTTTCTATCTAGTTTAGAGTTGCCCTGTTACAAGCTTTGTTCAGAAATAGTCATAAAAGTCTACGACAGGAAATTATTATCATGATTGTCTTTTTTAAAAAGAAAACAAACATAAAACCCAAACAAAGCAGAGAGGCCATTTACACAACTGCTGTCAAATCATAGTTCTGACAGAATGATGCTTTAAAATGTTTGCTTCAGCTAGCTTACATAATTCAAGTTGTAGAGTGGATAGGACTTGGTGGTTTACATGTTTTTTTTGTTTAACACATCTTTTTCTACCCTGAGTTTCTTCTTGTTTGTTCCCTTTTTGTGTGCCTCTTCTGCTGTCTGTAACGTACAGTGCTGACACAATTTATGTGGGGAAGAGAAGGGTACCATGGGAAGCTGTAAATTGGGGGGTGGGGGCTGGATCTGAAGGGATGCTGAGGGAGAAGGGATGACTTGGGCAGGGGAGGACATGGAATAGGAGGGAATGAAAAGGGGTCCATGGGGAACTGGGGGGTGAGGGGGAGGGCTGGATCTAGAGGGATGCTGAGGGGAAGGAGAAGGGATGGCTTGGGCAGGGGAAGCTATGGGGGCAGTAGGAAGAGGGAATGAGAAGGGAACCATGGGGAGCTGGGTGTGGGGCTGGATCTGAATGGGTGCTGAGTATGAAGGAAGGGATGATTTTGGCAGGGGAAGATAGAGGGTCAGCAGGAGGAGGGAACGAGAAGGGGGACATGGGGAACTGGAACTGGGGGGATCTGGATCTGGAGGGGTGCTGAGGTCGTTTGTAGGGTGTGTTGTGATGTGTGCCCATACGTATCAAGGGTGTCCACTTGTCTCTGGATCCCTCTGAACCCTCTAACTACCGTCCTGTCTTGCTCCTCCCGTTTGCTTCTGCCTTCGTTCCTTCTCCCTTGCTGTCCTGCATGCTTGGAACTCCCTCCTTGCCCCGTCCGCCTGGCCCCCACCCTCCACACCTTCAAGTCCTTCCTCAAAACCCTTCCCAACTCCTGCTAATCATCCCCACCCAGGAGTATCCCCCACCTGTTATCTGCAAACTCCCAATTCTCTGTAACCAAGCCAAGTACGTGTACCTGAGCTCTCGCATCCTCATGAATGTTGCATCCCTTGTCTCTCCCTCTGTTCCCCTCTCCCTGTCTTTAGATTGTAAGCTCTCGGGCAGGGACCGTGTCTATCTTACTCTTTGTAAAGCGCCAGGTGCATTGCTGGTGCTATATAAATGCTTATAATAATAATAATATTTGACATATTGATTGATAATGGACCAATGGCTAAAGAGGGAAAGGGTTTTTTTTGCTGCTGTTTTCAATGAGGATTAGTATTGGAACTGTTTCAAGGCTGGACTAGTAGGGAAGTTGAATTGGGCTTCTGAATTCTCCTCTTTGGCAGGTAGATTGATAATGGACTGGTGGCTAAAGACAGAAAGTATAGTAGGTCAGGAAGAACAGACAGGAAGCGATGGTGCAGTTCCCAACACCAGCAGAACACAACAGTGTCTGTTTCAGTGAGACAGCCATACCTTGAAAGAAAGTTAGGTGCTAGGACTCAAATTGCATCCAAATGGGCTTCACTTGGACTAGTTTGGTTAACAACCCCATGGCCACGGTGTGTTCTGTGTTATGAGATGCTCTAAGTACATTTTCACTTTTTATTAATTGCTGAACATTTGTTTTTTCAAAATGTATTTTGTTATGCAAATTAGGGGTTGTGGTTATGTACATTTATGCAAAGTAGGAAGGGGTACATGGTTTTGCACAATTTGAAAAGGGGTACACGGCCACAAAAATTTTGGGAACCACTGCTCTAAAGCCTTCAATCCTGAACCCACTGAATTCAGTGGCAAAACATCCATTGACTTTATTGGGTGAGAATTGCATTCAATGTTTAAAGTATATACACTTTAATGTTTCCAGCTTGGTAATTAAGTTCCTTTTTCATCAACAGCAAACAGACAGAGAAAACAGATTTGAGTATCTGTTAAAGCAGACTGAGCTGTTTGCTCATTTTATTCAGCCTGCTGCTCAAAAGACTCCAACTTCACCTTTGAAAATGAAACCAGGACGTCCACGAATAAAGAAGGATGAGAAGCAAAATCTGCTATCGGTTGGAGAGTGAGTAATTCCTCATCTGGTAGTCATCTTTGCGGTGAAAATATGCACTTTATTACAAATTTTCTGCAAAAGCTATGTGATGCAGAGTAAAACATTGCATTTTGGTCTTTGTCATTTCTTTGCAAGTGTACAACAGAACATTAATTGCATCATTCTGCGATGAACAGCATCTTGGGCTGCTTGCACACGATTCAGGAAGTGGGGGAAGTTCTGAGAGCACGGCAGGGGGCATCGCGGGATGATCCACTTGTGTGTGTGTGGTGGTGGTAGCCCATTTCTGGCGCGATGCCCCTTGCAGATAACAGGGCTGGAGCAGATCTTCCCGTAATTCCCCCTACTGTGATCTCGGCTCCCGGAAGTCCCTCCTGACTTGTGTGCGAGTGTCTTTAGACAAGGATGCTCGTGTTCGTTGCATTTTCCCCATTACTGCCAGTAGAAAAAAACAGTGTACCTGGGCCTCTGACTTTAAATAAGTTTAAATATAGTCAAACTCTGTTGTTGAAGTGCCATCATAATGCAAACATATACTCCATAAGAGAGAATTTCATGAAAATGTTAATGAATTATGATGTAAGATAATAAGTACTTGTGAAATGAAAAACTGGGATTTTGACTCATGAACAGAATTATACTAGTTTTGTGCCTCCTTGACCTCTCTTCAAATCAGGAATTGGCTAAGAGACTGGGAAATAAGCAACTCGCTTTATAAAATAAAAAAGATCCATTTAAGGGTTTAGGTATAAATCAGTTTCATGCATTGAACTGCTTTGATTAGAGCAACTTTCTAATAAATAGTACTCATTCTTAGAATTTTTGCTTTGTTTAATATTGTGCCTATACTTTTGCAACGGAGGCACCATTTTCAATTAGTGAGGTAAAATACTGCAATTAGTCTCTAATACCACATCTTTCGTGAATGGATAATGCTTGGATTACTACTAGGTTTGTATCCGAGACTTTCATTAAAATACTCAAATGGCTGTAAATCAGTGATCTAAAATGAGAGAAGCAATTGGCAAGAATGTTATGCTGGGCACAAATCACTTGTTGAAAAAAAGAGGTAACCTGAAGAAATTTGCAGAACAATCTGTTTTACATTCATATTTACAATATACATCCAAGACTATATTTGGGAACAGATACTCCTCTGAACCCTCTGATTTGTACCTTGCGTTTGGTGCAATATGGTTGTGTCATTGCTGCACCATAAACCTCCACGTTACCTACCTAATCTTCTGAGTTTACCTTAAAACTTGTGTGTTTAGTGATTTCATATGATTTTGTAGCTATCGACATCGTAGAACAGAACAAGAAGAAGATGAGGAATTATTGACAGAAAGCTCCAAGGCAACTAATGTATGCACTCGATTTGAAGATTCTCCATCATGTATGTCTTCCTATTCCTGATCCCTAATAAAATCTATTTTTTGGTTGTTTAAACTTAGTGTCAGCCTCCCTCTTTACAAATGCATTTTAGGTGAATTATCAACAGTGTCCAAGTCGTTGCTTTTATAAGATGTTCTTGTACTACTCCCCTGCCCCCCCCCCCCATACCACTTTCTGTCTCCTGCAAAAGAACTGCCTTTGGACTTATTTCCTATAGACTGCGTCCAGTTTAGGCTGATAATTTAGCCGTTATCTTTGTTTCCTGCTTGTAAGAGGGAAGCACTACATGTCTGTCCTATCTTTAGTGCTCCTTTCATTCACAAGTCTGACCTTTCTGCATGGTAAACTTTATTGCAATCTAGCCTGTCTTGCTACTGAGCCTGCTTGCAGTTCTGAGCAGCAGGAGTGGGAGTAGAGCAGAATTTTATTAAGAGTGCTATTGGGAAATGCGATTGATGGACACTTCATGTAAAACTTCTCCTGTCTCTCATAGACAATTGGAGATTAGTGGGTTCTTTTTTAAAATAGATGACTTTATACCATACATAAAAATAGTAAGACAGCTCATTGAATTAAGAATAGCAAAGGAAAACCTTGGGTCTCTGCTGTGGATGTAGTTTGTAGGAGCAAAGTGAAGCTTACTACTAGGTAGTACTGCTTGTTCAGATGTCTTATGGTAGCTACAGGAGTGGAAACCTGCTGGATACTTGCATCTATGGCCCTTTTCACACAGACAGTTATGGTTTTAGTAATTGTAAATAGAATCAATCTGATCTACCTCCCAATACATTTAACATGGGGTGTTTATAGTTTAAAAACTAGTGTAATTTAAAATTGGTGATTCAGGTTTCTGATGAGTTGGGATTGCTGAACTAGAATTTTAGGACGTCTAGTCATACAACTGAGTGAAACATTTTGCTGTATTGACACTTTAACGTTCAGGCCTTATAGTTGTACCAATCAGGTATATTGAAAAGTCCTGCAGCCTTTTGAAAATTCTAATGTCATGTCCTCCCATTCTAGTCAGTATCCTAGTGACAGCTGACAGTAAGAGCTGTGGTGAAGTGTGGTGACTTCAAATGTTTTTGTTTTTTTAAAAGAAATATTTAAATCTCTCTTTTTAGATGTAAAATGGGGTAAACTACGTGATTACCAGGTCCGAGGTTTGAACTGGCTCATCTCTTTGTATGAGAATGGAATCAATGGTATCCTAGCAGATGAAATGGTATGTGTTGCCAATATAATCGGAGGGAAGGGGAAGTATCATGAAAGCAAAAGCTTTAATTTTAAAGAAAAATTAAACAAAAAATAGCTAAAGAAAAATATTTTAAGAAACAAATGACTTGTTATGGTACAGCATTACTATGACAGTAACCTTTTTCTAGAATGTGATTAAAATTAATATCGCCATTAAAATTTGATGCTTAACTTTTAACAGCTGCCAGCATAAATCAGCTATACAAGCAACACAGGTTTGTTAAAAACTTCTCTTCAGGGAGCTCAAACTGAGGAAGAACTATTTGTGGAGCGACTTACACTTTACAGTTGAAACTATTTTGATATGTGTATGATAAATATCCATGTTAAGGAATGCTTGCCATGTGAAAACAGTGGCTGGCTCATGGAATCAGCTGGAAACCATTTTCCTTTGATTGTGACTATCGGACATTCAAAGACACATTCACCCCAAAGCCATTGCTGCTTCAGTCGACGGTGGTTGGCTTCCTGCTGAGAATAGGGCTAGATGAAGGAACTCGGGTGTCTTATTCCATGTCTTAGTTATTCTCCCAGGGGATCCTCCTGGCCGTCCAGTCAGGACAGTAGGGGAGATCCCGCCGGATACCACTAGGAGGCAGACAATTAGTTTTCGAGACCCCTATCTCCAGGGATCTATCCTTTGTTTCCTATTCTTGTGTCTGCCTTGACACTGCTAGGAAGCAGACTGACTGTCTCCGTTGAGGCAGTCTGAAGAAAATAAAGAAATCAAAAGAAGGAATTAGAAAACTCCAGGTGCCAGGGGAGGAGCAATTCCTGCCCCTGTTCACTGCCCTTCTGTGAAGGGTCTGGGGAGCACAGCCGGGCACCCCCTTCCCTACGGGCACGGGGGCCCCCAAAGAGCGGGAGCAACAGCCCAGAAAGAGGTTGGCTGAGGGGCCGTCCCCACACCCCGCTGGAGAAAAGAGGGACGAGTGCAGCACAACCTCGCCTCAAAGGATCGGGCAGAGCGGCAAGTAATCCGCTTTCGAGCGGCCCTGGCAGATCCTCCCTCTCCCTCTCTCCTCCCAAACCACCGGGCGGAGAACCTTGGTCCGCCCCGGGTGTTGAGCTCCAGCTGCGGCGTCCCGGCTTAGGAAGCTCCGGCACAGAGTGGCTCAGTTCTGCCTCCCAAGCGGCGATCCCTCCCGCTTCCAGTCCACAGAGCCTGTTGAGACCTTGAGTGGCGGCGCGGGACTAAGCCCTCCTCCTGGACCCTAAATCGCGCTGACAAGCCACAGCGGTGCCTCAGCGGCCCAAGTCGCAGCCTGCCCCTCCTCCTCCTGATCCTTGCGGCCAGAGAAGGGCGTGGGGAAAAAAAATGGCGCCCAAACGCAGGACAGCGGGGCAAGCAGAGGCTGAAGAGCAGTCTGCCTCCAGGAGCCCCACTCCCACACCACCTCCAGCCCAAGATCTTCATATGGAGGTGTTAAAAGAAATCCTCTTGGAGCTCAAAAGGAAAAGGTTCCCTCCACCCCCCCAGGAACGAACAGACCGGTCCATTAAAGGAAGTTCGAAGGGGGCAGGGAAGGGAAAACATCCCAATGCCAAGAAACAGCACAGGCCTAGCCGGCCCCTCGAATCCACATCCTCCTCTGACTCAGAACCCCCAGAGGAGGTGTTGTCCATCCAGTCATCGGAAGAGGACAATGTGGGAGAGAGGAGGAGGAAAAGAAAGTGCAGGCCGCTTCGCAAAGAAAGCAGCGAGGAGGGGGAGGTATCTGATCAAGCCTCAGCCAGTGAGGAAAGATCAGGAGAGTAGGAGCAGGGGTTGGGTGCCTCATCAGACCCGGACAGGCACTCCCCCAACAAATATAGAGACCATGCCCTGGTCACAAAGGCCCTCCACCTAAAGGAGAAGAAGGACAAGGATGCATCTTCAGAGTCTTCTGAAGAGGAAGAAGGGAGAGAGTACATTCCCAGAGCGAAAGATAGAGACAAGGGGATGATCCTGGACAAGGCCTACAAACGCATTATTAAAAGAGAGTGGCAAAGACCCAATAAGGGATCCAGGCTCTCAAAGGCCCAGATGGCACTCTACTTCCTGTCCAAAAACAAAAATGCTCTGCTTGCCACCCCTAAGGTGAATGCAGCAGCTGCCTCCCTGGCCAGGAACTCGATCTTCCCCACGGAAGGGGAATGTTACCGCCGAGACCCGACAGATAAGGGGATCGAGTGTAACCTGAGGAGAAATTTTGAAGAGATCTCAGCCATCATAAAGATGGCCACACTAACATCCTATTTTTCCAGGGCCTTGATGACATGGATCAAGCGAGCCGGCGATCTCAGGGTATCTCCAAAGATGACCAGGGTTCTCTCCACCAGAATACAGCTTGCTTACGCCTTCGTAGCTGACTCTTTGACAGGCATGCTCCGGTGGGCGTCCAGGGCAGCCGCATCCAACGTGGCAGCAAAAAGACGACTGTGGCTCAGGTCATGGAAAGGAGACAACATCTCCAAGAATGCCCAGGGTTGTAAACTTTTCGGGGTCTGCTTAGATAAAGTCCTCGTAGATGCCACGGACAAAAACAAGAAGCAGACTCTACAGAGCGTGGGAACCCAAAAACGTTCCTTTCGTCCCTACAATACAGCCCCCACAGGCACAGGGGGGGTCTAGACGGCCTTTTTTCCCACATAGGGGAAACCAACAAAAATACAGAGCTCGGTGGCAGAGACAAAAGGGCCACAACGATCGAAACAAGCAGCGACAGAACCCAGGCCAACCCAAGCTGGATGCATGACTGGAAGACAGGCAGTGGAGAGGGACAGGAAAAACTGGGAGGCAGACTTCAGCGATTCATAGATCAGTGAAAGCAAGCTACCACCGACGCTTGGGTCATCCAAACCATACTAAGAGGGTACGCAATAGAATTCTCCCATTTCCCCTGACAGTTTTTCTGTATCTCTCCAGTCTCCAGCAACCTTACCAAACAGATAGCGATGCACACGGAAATCTCCAGATTACGATCCATCGGAGCCATCGAACCCGTCCCACAGCACGAAAAAGGTCAGGGACTCTACTCCATTCTATTCCTGGTTCCGAAAAAATCAGACGAATGGATAGCGATGCTGGACCTAAAGATTCTGAACCGAGCTGTCAAGGTTCAGAAATTCAAAATGGAGACATTACAGTCCATTCGCATAGCGATTACAAAGGGAGAGTGGCTCACCTCACTCGATCTGAAGGAGGCGTACCTCCATGTTCCCGTTTTACCAGCTCACCGACAGTGGCTCAGGTTCAGTTACGCCGATCAACATTGGCAGTATATGGCACTGCCATTCGGTCTAGCGACCTCACCAAGGACGTTTACCAAGATCCTAGTAGCACTCGTAGCGAACCTGAGAACGGAGGGGACCAAGCTACACCCCTACTTGGACAACATCTTGATACGGTCTCCAAGCTACGAGCAAGCTCAGATAGACGTCCACAGAACCATCACATACTTAGAAGATCACGGGTTCATGGTCAACATCAAGAAGAGCCATCTGACTCCCTCCCAAACGTTAGAGCATTTAGGAGTAGTGTTGGACACCAAAATTTGCAAACTCTTCCTTTTGCAACAGACAGCAGAAACTCATCAGTCTGATCCATCGGACCTTGAAAGTTCGCAAAATCAGGCTCAAGACCATAGCGAGCCTACTGGGAGCCATGACCTCATGCCTCGGGATCATACAATGGGCCAGATTCCATGCAAGACCCCTCCAACGTTTCCTGCACCCCTGGCAAGACACCATAACGCAGGGGGAGAACCCGTGGGTCCGGGTAACAGACAACCTAAAGAAATCCTTCAAATGGTGGTTAGCGCCAACCCGATTCCTCTCCGGGATGCCCCTAGCGGATCCAGAGATGATGACCTTAACAACGGATGCGAGTCTGCACAGCTGGGGAGCACACACCCAGAATGTATCAAGACAGGGGAGATGGATGTACTAGGAAAAGGAACATCATATCAACTGGCTGGATATGAGGGCAATCTACATGGCCCTTCGGAGCCCTACATGGCCCGGTCAGTCCCCACCTGGAGTGTTAAGATCTCTGTGGTGTCAGAACAGGGCTCAGCATCCCTGTATCCTAATTTCTGCAACTGTCCAGTTCTTACTGGATCTGGAGTAAGGGGAAGGAGAGAGTACGAGAGTTGGTTTAAGTTGCCATTTAGTTCTGGGGTCCAGAGCGTTAGAAAGTTGTGAAGTTGTAGGATAAGGTTAACATAACAGTCAAGCAGGTTAATAAGGCTTGGTAAGACTGGGAAGCAAAGGATAGATCCCTGGAGATAGGGGTCTCAAACTAATTGTCTGCCTCCTAGTGGTATCCGGCAGGATCTACCCTACTGTCCTGACTGGCCGGCCAGGAGGATCCCCCGCAGAAGGAAAATTCAGAGGTAAGTGAACCAATTTTCCTTTCTCATAAGTAGCAGCTCCAGCAATAAGTGGAAAATCATAATATAGATCCACAGGGAGCAGAGTTGGAAAATACGCTCAAGCCATTGCCTCCATAGGGAACCATCTGGCAGACATTAGTAGGAGATCCTGACTGCTTTACATCGGACCGTGACACTTTTTGTATGTCAGAGGAAGAAGAAAAGCAATCAGTTCAGTCTTCAAATCTCTCCTAAAAACCTACCCTTTCTGTCAGGCTTCCTCTAGCTCCTTGCATCCCTCTACCCCCAAGTTGCTCACTGATGGTGTTCTATAGTTTAGGGTCGTCCTTTCTCTTCCGTAACTAAGCTAAAGCATGTGCACTTGTGAGTCTCAACTTTGTGAATGTATCCCTGTCTCTTCCTACGTTTCCCCCCTCCCTTTTCTTTCCTAGATTGGAAGGCCCTCGGGATAGGAACCTTGTCTCTAATGACTGTACAGTGCCAGGTACATTGCTGGTGCTATATAAATAAATAATAAATTGCTCCGTGATTTGAATGCAACTCCAAGTGAAGCCATTAAGTGAAAGAATAAACAGATTTTCCCATCATGATTCCCTGAGCCTGCATATCCTTAGAAACAGTTGAGCTAGCAGAACAGTTAAACATTCTGCTTAAAATTACTTTTATGGAAGTTAATTCTCTTTTTAGTAAAAACTCTTAAATGTTATACTACTCTAGGCACTGTTCAAACAGAATAAAATTTTGGACATTATATATGGAAGAACAAATTTAATTTATCCAAGTCAGAGACTTATCATAATATGGAAATTAGGGTAAAACTGTTACATCTATGAATCTTTTTGTGGCCTCGTGAATTTGAGATATCAGCTTGAACTTTAAGCTTCATTCTTTGCAAATGCTTGTCCTCTGAACATCGAACATTTGTCATATGTCCTTTAACCTTTCCAATATATTCCTCTGTTATCCAATATTGCCTATTTGTGCACTTTTCTAGAAGGGTTTAATATACTGCCATCTTAAAAAGAATTCCTGCTGTCACTTACTTCATTTGTCTCTTGAAAAAACACACAGTTGTAATTAGAAAAAGCCTCGTAAATATAATCTGTAGTAGGGGGAAATAGAAATAAATATTCACATGAAAACAGCAGATCTTACTGAACTTTTCAGGATGCTAATCTTATGATATCACTGTATAACTTTTCTGTACCATGCCAAATTTAGGCCATACTTTTGTTTCCATGTGGTATTCTAAGGCTACTGCTGGGTTGTTTGGAACCCTTTTTAGATGAGCCTTTTTATTTGACAGAAATACATTTTCACTTTTAAAAAAATAGGGTCTTGGAAAGACACTGCAAACAATTGCCCTTCTTGGATACATGAAACACTACAGAAATATTCCTGGTCCTCATATGGTATTGGTTCCCAAGTCCACTTTACACAATTGGATGAGCGAATTCAAGAGATGGGTACCAACACTACGGGCACTATGTCTGATAGGTGACAAAGATCAAAGAGTAAGTATGAATCTCTCCATTGTTTCTCTCTTCTGCTCCAAAATATTTGTGTGTGATGAACCCAGCAGGTCTTCTTGCCATCCATGCTACTCTTTCTAATCCGTTAACTGCCAGAGGTTTTTCAGGTGGCAGGCTCATGATTTCTGCAGTGTACTGTATTCTCCATAAAATGTATAACTCAACTGAAAAAACTTTTAATTTACCATGTAGTTAAAATATTTGCCTCTTAAGATTTCTTTTCAATTATTCCACCTAAGGCTTACACTGGAGTGGTGGGGAATGTAACTTTGTTATGAAGGAATGTTTTCCATCCAAAAGAGATGGTGTGTTTGTGGACTAGTCCATGTATCCTTAAACTAATAATAATACACCAGAGAAAAAAAAATCAAAATTTATCATTTCAGGCAGTTCATGTTCCCATGGCTCACAATTCATTACTCATCTATATTAAATTTTTGCATGGGTGGACAGAATCCACATAAGAAGAAATGGATTAATTTGTGTTACATAATCAAAAAGAAAATGACAGTTCATAAAATAAACAAACAGAAAATACACATTTTAAAAAAATTCCTTTTTGTTTGTAATATGTGATGGGGAACTGTCACAGGGACTTGCTCCACATTGGTCCATCCCTGCAGGATCCATCTCAAGATGGAGTCCAACCACACTTTCCTTTACCAAAGAGCTCTTTTAATTGATATCGAGTGCTGAACCTTAACAAAAAAACAGAGTTTAAACAATTTACTGCCCTGAGCCTGGCCTCTATCTAGGCAGGATCAGTTACAGTTCCCCTGCCCTGAGTCCATCCTCGGGTGGGTACCTGGAAGGGCAAGCCCTCACCCTGAGCCAAGCCTCAATCGGGATGATCCCTTCTCTGTTGCTTGTTCCAATGATTGCTCCAGGACATCTGAAAGAGAAGGAACAGGCTTCTGGTCCTGAACCCTGGCATGGCTTATTCCTCAGCTAGCCTTAGGCAAATCCTTGAGTCTAGCCCTCTGCCTCTTGGTCCCACCAGCAGGCCCCCTCACAGACAGGAAGGAAGGCCCTTTCTCCCTCCCCCTGCTCCCACCGGACAGCCCTTCCCTGGTTGTCGTCATGAGTACTTTGGCTTTTATAGCTGAGGCATGGCTAGCTGCTTTGCACAGCTGAGACTGATCAGCCACACCCATGTTTGGCTCCTTGGCCAGCACTTTCCTTAAAGTGCATCCTGCTTGCACCTGCACCCTGTGGCTGCTATGGTATGGCTCCCCATAGGCACTTACCCTCTGCCTGGTGCCTGATCCTGCAAGGACTTGGTCACAGGGACATTCTGCACATCAGCAACCTAAATTGTGTAAAACTAATTCTGTCCCGCTTATAGCATGTTTCTATTCTAAAAGTAATCATCACATGAAATGAACTGCTCCAGAATCTGGAGGCAAAAGTGAACCTTAATGGGAAAACAATTAATCAATATAGAAGACCTGCAAAACAGATTTTCAGGTATGGAAAAGTCTCTTAAGTAGATATGTATTACAATAAATAGTGCTATTACAGTAAGAGCATACAAAGTAGTGCCGTATATAGGGCAAGACTAAACATTCTCAGAAGTGGAAATAACTACAGGAATACTTAAATTAAATGTCACAAATGAAGCTAAGCAGATCATTTACATGTCACAAATGAGGCTAAGCAGACCAATTACAACCAGGAAAAGCTGAGGAGATAATTGAATAGGATAACGACCTTTTGCTCACATATGTGGCTTCTTCAACAGGTGTTCAGGTTCAATAAAAGTCTCATACTTTGGAGATTTGACTTCATTTGGAATTCCTTATAATGTTTGTTCAACTATGTGGGCTACAACTGTAACCAATAAATAATGGTTAAAAAGCCTAATAATGACTTAAACAGTTGAGCCTCCAAAAGCTCTGTATCAAATACTTTTAACTCAAATGAAGTCAAATATTACGTTTTGCTAATTTACTGTGAAGGAATTGACTCACCAATTTATACAGCTACAACATTACATTTTGCCTCGCTTTTCCTTGTTCAGCGAGGAGAATAGGGGTGTCTATTACTGTAATAGCACTATTTATTGTAATACATATATCTACTTAATAAGAGACTTTTCCATACCTGAAAATCTGCTTTGAGGGTCTTCTATATTGATAAATTGTTTTCCCATTAAGGTTCACTTTTGCCTCCAGATTCTGGAGCAGTTCATTTCATGTGATTATTAGTATACTGCTCTGTTATACCTTTTTGGCGTGTTAGGTCTATTCTAAAAGTGGCATCTCTACCTTTTTGTAGATACTACTTTCCCTCCCTCCTGATCTTCAAATCCTTCTAAAAACATGGCTTTTCCATCTGGCTTTCCCTAGCCTCTCACGCTCACAGATTTCTCACTGATGCTTATTCTTATATTGTCTTGCCCTTCAGGATCCCTCATCTTTCCTTGTAACTATGCTAAGCATGCACACATTCAACTTTAATGTATCCCTATCTTTTCCTTTGTTCTTCCTTTTCCTCATCTATCATAGATTGTAAACCCCTCAGGGCAGGGACCTGTCTCTTGCATGGGGGCTCTCAAGGGTCTTAAGTGATACAGAACTATTATAACGTGGTGATGTGTAAACACCTACCATAATAGGTTTGGTAACTAAATCTAAAAAAAAAAATCCAAACTTGTGAAGGGTAGCATTCTTTTAAGCTATTCTGAGTGAGAAGGGTGTATTTTTTAAAAAATGTCCTATTTACATAATGTAGCCCCGATCTGTGGTTGGTACCCCTAGATGCAAGCATTTTAATATGGAGATCACTAAACTATAGATATGGAACATTAGAGTCTTCAGATTGCTTGGCTCTTTGGCTGTTTTGCCCCCTTTCATCTGTTCTTGCTCAACAGCTATACTTTCCAGTACATTCCTAACTTAAATACCTTCATTTATTGGGTTATGTTGTAGTCCGGATAAATTCAGTTTGTAGTTCAATTTAGCCAATTATTTAGGTAACAGTTTAGAGTATTATTTATTTTATTTTTTTTAAAAAAAATTCAAGTACTGGAACTATTACTCTTTTACTGTGTTTAATATTGTGGTTTGACAGTTCAAAAATTTCTGAGTACGGTCTCCTGTGTTTTCACAATAAGTGGTCATATTTGAAGTCTTTCACTTTCCCAGTATAAAAATGAGATTGACAGTTGTTCTTTCTAACAAAACTTTGAGCTGCATGTGTAACACATTGAGACTATAATGAATTTTATTTTTAACCTGTGACTTTGCATCATGTTGGAGAACATTGTTTTAAAACAAGAAAACATAGTTGTTGTTTAAGTGTGTCATAATAGTAGTTAACTGTTACAAATTAACTTGTGGTCTACTTTCTTGCTACCTAGGCTGCCTTTGTCCGAGATGTATTGTTGCCAGGAGAATGGGATGTCTGTGTAACATCATACGAAATGCTTATCAAAGAAAAATCAGTGTTCAAAAAATTTAACTGGAGATACCTAGTTATAGATGAAGCTCACAGGATCAAAAATGAAAAATCAAAGGTATTTTTAATTTATTTAATATATTTATACCCTGCCCCTCCTGCAAACAGCTCGGGGCGACTAATTTTAATTTTGACTTTAAAGAATACACTAGTATCTAGAGTAACTTTGCTATAATACGTTGTTGCTATAAGCTTTTTATTTTATTTCAGTTGTCAGAAATTGTAAGGGAATTCAAAACTACAAATCGGCTGCTGTTAACTGGAACTCCACTTCAGAACAACTTACATGAGCTGTGGGCTCTTCTCAATTTTCTCTTGCCAGATGTCTTTAACTCAGCTGAGGTAAAGCTTTATTTTTCTTAAACAAGATGAATAATCTACTGGCCGATGTAAAAAGAATCTGTGAATTACACCTGAAATGTTGACTGATGGATGTTTGTTTATGAGAAAATGCATTATATTTTACTTATTTATTTTATTTTACTTGTTGCCCTGCCCCTTCTGCCAAAGGCAGCCCGGGGTCGCTTACAAAAATAAAACACATATATAAAATTCACATAGGGCCCTGCAGACAACAAAACAAGGAATAAAACAGGGAATAAAAGGGAGCATTGCCTCCCCCATAGTTAAAATCCCACCCATAAATAAACAACACCCCAGCCCATCCCCCTAAACAACCCACCCTTGCCAAAAGCCTGGCTGAACAGCCAGGTCTTGCATTGATGCTAAAAAGGAAGATCCGGGGCCAGCCGGGCCTCTACCGGGAGGGAAGTCCACTGCCGTGGAGTGGCCACCAAGAACGCCCTCTCCATAGTAGCCCCCCTGAATACCCAGGGGATCTTGAGAAGGGCACTCCCGGATGACTGCAGGGGCCGGTCAAGGGCACGGGGAGTGAGGCGGTCCTGCAGATAGGTAGGGCCCAAGCCATGTAGGACTTTATAAGTAAGAACCAGCACCTTGAATCGGGCCTGGAAGATTATAGGCAGCCAGTGCAGAGAACAGAGCACTGATGTAATATGCTCCCAGCAGCCCGTCCCTGTAAGGAGGTGGGTCGCCGCATTCTGTACCAGCTGCAGTCTCCGAACCGTCACGATGGGCAGCCCCACGTAGAGTGCGTTACAATAGTCCAATCTTGAGGTAAAGAAAACATTAATGATAGTGGCCAGATCAGAGTCTGAGATATATGTCCGAAGCCGACGCACTAGATGTAATTGGTGAAAAGCACTCCTCACCACAGCCCCAACCTGGGCATCTAGGCGGAGCTGCGAGTCAAGGAGCACTCCCAGACTCTTGACCTGAGGTACTAACGGGGGGCAAACTCCATCAATGATGGGGGAAGCCCCATCCATCACCTTCCGTACCAACATCACTTTTGTCTTGTCAGAATTCAGCCTCAGTCGACTCGCCCTCATCTAGTCTCTCACAACCGCTAGACGTATAAGCACCAAGACTGGCCTGGGTCCGATGAAAAGGAGAGAGAGTTGGGTGTCATCAGCATATTGATGGCACTGAACTCCAGTACTCTGGATGATTTCGCCCAGCGGCTGCATATACACATTGAACAGGTGAGGGGAAAGAATGCGGGACTCCACATGAGAGGTCCCGGGGAGTTCAAAAATATCCCCCAAGCACCACCCGTTGACTTCTTCCTGTGAGGAACGAACGGAACCATTCAAAAACAGTCTTGCTGATCCCTGCTTAGTCCCGCAGGTGCATCGCCAACAGCTCGTGGTCAACAGTATGAAAATCAGCCGATAGATCTAAAAGAATCAACATGGTCGAATGACCCTAGTCTAACTCCTGGCGAAGGTCGTCTGCCATAGCCCGGATGAAAGCCAGCCTGCGAGGGATCCAGAAAACTGAGTCGATCCAGATGCTTCTGAAGCTGCCGAGCCACTACCCGTTCAATAAACTTCCCTAAAAAGGGAAGGTTAGAGAGAGGCCGATAACTGGCAAGGGCATCAATGTCCAGAGATGGCTTTTTGAGTAAGGACTGAACCACTGCCGCCTCAAGGCAACTCGGCACCCCGCCCTCCCGAAGGGAGGCATTGACCACCCCAGCCAGCAGCGGCCCTAATGTCTCCTGGCAGGCCTTAACCAGCCAGGACGGGCACGGGTCTAGTTCACAAAATGTGGCTCTAACCACCCCAAGAGCATCCTCTGCATCAACGAGCGAGATCTGCTAAAATTGATCCCAAGAAATTTGACAAGCCTGGGCTTCCACAGACTCTGGCTTTCCTATTGTCATAAGCGCCGCGTTGAAATCGTGCTGAATCCGGGCAGTTTTATCAGCAAAATAATCAACAAACATCTGTCACTGGAAGATTCCAGGTCCAGGCGGAGGGAGGCAGAACCGACCACCCCTCTCACTACTTGGAAAAGCTCAGCTGGACGAGGTTTAGCTGATGCAATGAGGGCAGCAAAGAAATCCTCAGCTGCCCGCACAGCCACTGCATAGGCTTGCAAACTAGCTCTGATGCAATCGGTTGGCTTCAGCACGAGACCGTCGCTCCCACAGCTGCCCTTCACACTTCACCAACCGCAGTGCCTCAGTGAACCAAGGGGCCCTGTGATGTCGAAGCCAAGGTAGCGGATGCTTGGGAGCCATCTGATCGATGGCCCCAATCGGCAAGGTATTTCAAAACTCGAAGTCATCGAGCTTCCGGTCGGCAAGATCAGCGAGAACTCCCCCAGAGCAGTCCGGAACCTCTCTAGTTCCATCAGTCTCCAGGGGTGAACCAACCAAACTGGTCCGACACTCCTCTAGGGGCAGACATGTGCCAGGAGACAGGCCTGTATGAGGTGTTATAGATTGCCATTATGTTGTTATATCTAACTATATTTTTCTATGCTAGTGAAATGGGGGAAACACAGTGAACATGGGTCCCTGGGCAAAAACAGATGTACAGCTGGCAGGACTACTCGCCAGGCCACCCCGGCGTGGAACAGTCTGGGCGACACAGCCCAGGTCAGGTCACCGATCTGACATGACTACAGCTGGGGAATTGTCTCACCGGCCACACAGCCTGGGTATGGCTAGGAGCACAATAAATGTGGCTTGCCCATGCTGTACTCACAGCACTTTGTTCCAGGATATGACGGGAGGCCAGTGAAGCACAACCATGACTGCTGGCCTTTGTGGCCTCCAGACCACGAAAGTTGTGGCCACACAGATATGCTCACCTGCTTTGGCCCAGTTGAGCAGACTTTGGCCCAGGCTGTGACCTTGGAGGTTGTCTGGAGGTCACAGCCCAGGCTAGTCCCCAACTCCACCCAGGGCAATATTGGGCCAGCATTTTGTGACATGTGTTGCTGGGTCCTGGGCCAAAGTGGACCAAATCACATCTGTTTTTACTCCCTGACCCTTGAATGTTCTTGTTTATAGGAAGTTAATAAAGGGAATTCCCTAATAAATATAGGGATCGGGTATATGACCTAGTAGCGAAAGATGAGTATGAGGGGAAAAAAGGAGTCGTCGGGGGCAGAATCCGAAAGAGAACATATACCAAGGGTATGGTTTTGGACAAGGCGTATGAAAGAATCATTAAAAAAAAGAATGGTAGCTTCCTAATTTGGCTTTCAAAATGAATAAATCCAAAGAAATCCTATCAGTCATGAGGAGCAAAGAGGTCCTGCTAGCCACCCCTAAGGTGGATGCTGCTGCCTCTCTGGGGAGGAAATCTGTTTTCCCCACAGACAGAGAGGGCTACCTCAAAGATCCCACGGATAAAGGGATTGAGCTTAGCCTTAAGAAAAACTTTGATGAAGTCTGTTATAAAAATGGCTACCGTGACCACCTACTTGTCCAGAGCTCTGATGACCTAGATTAAGAGACCGGGACCCTATGGCTTCCCCTGAAATGACTAGAATCCTGGCCATCAGGATACAACTGGCTTATGCCTTTATAGCGTATTCCTCCACTGACCTACTATGCTGGGTGGTCAGAGCGGCAGCTTTGAATGTGGCAGCCTGCTGCTGATTGTGGTGTTGCTCCTGGAAGGATGATAACAGGGCCCAAAATATCTTAGTGGCAGGGCCTTTCCAGGGGGCTGAACTGTTCAGTATCTGCTTAAAGTTCTAGCTGATGCTTCGGACAAGAGTGAGATGCTGAGGCTCTGAGGGTCTGCCTTTTAGACACCCTTTTTGTCCCATTTGCACCACGTATACACCAGGTGGCACCAGGCTACCTTATGCCTCCAAAGGAAATTGGTAGAGGCAAGCTTAGATGGTACAATAAGAAGGGGACAGGCAGCCGGGGCAGGCCCAATGCGTTCTGGCACTGACCAATCCAAATTGGAGGCATGACTATGGAGCTCCTCCCCACAAGGAACCCACGGCCCATGGGGGCAGATTATTTATTTATTTTATTTATTTATTTATATAGTGCCAGTGATATACCTGGCACTGTACAGTCAGTAGTTGCAGCAACTCTTTTCAGATAAATGGAAGGGAACCATTTTAGACGTGTGGGTCCTTCGCACAATTCAGAGGGGGTACATGATCGAATTCCTCCACTCCTCACTAAATTCTTACTTTCTCTCTAGTGGCAACAGCACAAGAAAAACATGCAGCCATGCTGACAGAAATAACCAGACTGCTAAGCATACAGGCCGTAGAACTGGTACTACTTGAAGAGAGAGGGTCTGGGCTCTACGCCCTCCTTTTCCGGGTGCCAAAGAAATCGGAAGACTGGAGAGCGGTGCTGGACCTCAATAATTTGAACTAATGTATAAAGGTGCAGAAACTCAAAATGGAGAGACTTCAATCCATTCGACTAGCAGTGGCAAAGGGTGAGTGGCTAACATCCCTCAATCTCAAAGAGACATATCTCCACATGCCAATACTACAGAGACACAGACAGCTCAGATTCACTTACGCAGCGCAGCATTGACTTTAAAGGGCCCTCCCATTCAGGCTAGCCACCTCGCTCGGAACCTTCACAAAGGTACTAATCCTGCTTATCGCAAACCTCAAAAAAGAAAGGATCAAAGTACATACACCTCTACCTGGACAACATACTCATCAGATCTCAGTCCACAGAGCAAGCAACACAGGATGTACACATGTCTATACAATATTTACAAGAACCCAGCTTCGTAGTCCACATCAAGAAAAGCCACCTGATGCCATTTTGGGTATGGGAATATCTGGGTGTGATCTTGGACACCGACAAGCACAGTCTTTCTCACCGAACAAAGATAACAAAAACTAGTCTTCCCTGATACAGCAGATCTGGAGAGATGCAAAGCCAGAATGAAAACCCTAGCCAGACTGCTGGGCATCATGATCTCGTGCTTCAGTGTTCTGCAATGGGTGTGGTTCCATGAAAGGCCGCTTCAACGTTTCCTCCACCCTTGGCAGGACCGTCTGACACAGAGAATGAGTCCGTGTATCACGATCCCTCAAATGGTGAAGGACTCCCTCCAGTGGTGAAAGGTGAGGAATTGTTTCCAGCCAGGATCCTCAATGTCAGACCCCGACAGGGTTACCATAACAATGGACGTGACCTTGAAAGACTGCGGGGGCTCATACCCAACAGAAAGCAATACAGGACAGATGGCTTCTGTGGGAACGGAAGCATGCCATTAGTTGGCTTGAGCTGAAGACAGTCTGTCTGGCTCTGAGGGGTCTTGCAGCAGAAATCTGAGGAAAGCATGTTTTTGTGTATATGGACAACACGGTGGCAAAAACCTTCGTGAATCACCAGGGGGATCCTGATCAGAGGCCCCCCAACAGGCCTCCATAATCAGATGGGCGGCACGTGGTCTGAAATTCCTGATAGCATACCACATCAAAAGAACAGCAGATGTTCGAGCAGACTGGCTGAGTCGAGAGACACTAGATCCAGGAGAAAGGTTGCTCATCTCAATGACGTTCGGAGCAATAGTTCAGTTCTTCAGTCTACAGGTACTGGACTTGTTTGTGATGGCAACCAACGCAAAGATGGAAAATTCATATCTTGTTTTCCAAACAGGCATGCAGTAGCATGCGATGCCTTGAACCATCGGTTGCCCCGGGAACAGATACATGCGTGATCTCCATTCCCATTAATAGAACGTTAGCCAAAATCAAGAGGGAATGAGCTCTCACAATAATTTATTTATAGTTGTAGGTCACCCCCTCCTGCTACAAGCATATTGGGATGGCTAACAACACTTTAAAACACATAATAAAATTAATTAAAATCAACATTTCCCAGGATTAAACCCCCCACCCCAAACCCAAGAAAACTCCACCCATCCCATCTCTGCCCGGCGGAACAACGAGGTCTTACACTCTTTACGGAAAGAGGGACTGTCAGGCGGACCTCCAACGGGAGGGAGTTCCACAGTTGCGATGCAGCCACCGAGAAAGCCCTCCTTATGGTCGAAACCCGAGGGAACTCAAGAAGGACGCCCCCAGCTGACTGCAGAGGTCGATCCAGAATCCGGAGGCTGAGGCGGTCCTGCAGGTAGCTTGGCCCAGGCCGTTTAGGGCTTTAAAGGTCAACACCTTGAATTGGGCTCAGAAGACAATTGGCAGCCAGTTCAGAGAACAGAGCACTGGAGTAATGTGCTTGCGACGGCTCGTCCCCTTCAGGAGACGAGCTGCCGCATTCTACACCAGCTGCAGTCTCCGGACTGTCACCAAGGGTAGTCCCCCGTATAGCGCGTTACAGTAGTCTAATCTCGAAGTAATAAGCATGGATGATTGTGGCCAGGTCTGAGTCCAAGACATACGGCCTAAGCCGACATACCAGGTGTAATTGGTGAAATGCACCCTTTGCCACAGCTGCCACCTGGACATCCAGGCGGAGCTGTGGATCAAGGAGTACCCTCAAACTACGGACATGGGATACATGGGGAGGATGGACCGCATCAATGATGGGAGCCATCACTCCCCCAGCTTTCCCTACAATTATCACCTTCGTCTGTCAGAATTTGATTTCAAGCGGTTCGCCCTCATCCAGTCCCCCACAGCTGACAAACTCTGGATAAGCACCGAGACTGCCGAACCTGGGTCTGATGAAAACGAGAGAGATAGTTGGATGTCAGCATATTGATGACACTTTACACCAAACTCTCTAACAGCCTCCTCCAAAGGCTGCGTATATACATTGAACAGGAGAGGGGACAAGATGGAACCCTGTGGGACTCCACACGTGAGGCCTCGGGGAAAATATGAATAATCACTCCGCACCACACACTGGGTTCTCCCGGCCAGGAAAGAGCGGAACCATTCAAGAACAGCCCCGCTCATCCCTGCTCGGTCCTATAGCCGAGTCACCAACATCTCATGATTAACGGTATCAAATGCAGCGGAGAGATCTAAGAAAATCAACATGTCGAATGACCCATGTCCAACTCCTGGGAGAGGTCGTTGACCATGGTCACAAGCAGTCTCTGTGCCATAACCCAGATGGAAGCCAGACTGCGAGGGATCGAAGAAGCTGACCCAGTTCAAATGCTCCTGAAGCTGTTGAGTCACCACCTGATCAATAACCTTCCCTAAAAAGGAAGGTTATTCCTTTTTAGAGGTTATTCCCTCTAAAAATGGAAGGTTAGAGACTGGCCGATAACTGGCCAGGACGTCAACATCCAATGATGGCTTCTTGAGCAGGGGCCACACCACCGCCTCCTTGAGGCCATTTGGCACCCTGTCCTCCCTAAGGGAGGCGTTGACTATCCTGGCCAGCAACGGCCCTAATGTCTCCTGGTTGGCCTTAACCAGCCAGGATGGGCATGGGTCTAGTTCACAATAGGTGACTTGAACAGTCCCAAGAGCATCACCCCCATCTGAGGGCGACACGTATTGAAATTCATTCCATAAAACAGGGCAAGATGGGGCTTCGACTGCCTCTGGCTCACTCACTGTTAAAAGTGCTGTGTCAAAGCCATGGTGGATTTCAGTTATTTCTATCCGCAAAAAAGTCCACAAACAAGTCACAGCGAATATTCGATAATTCTGAATTATTAGAGTGGGACTGACTAGCCCACTCACCACCCGGAAGAGCTCAGCTGCATGGGACTTAGCGGACGCAATGAGGGCAGCAAAGAAAACCTTTGCTGCTCGCACTGCCACAACAGAGGAATGTAACCAGACTCTGTTGGTCAACTTCAGTACGAGTGTGATGCCACCATTGCTCTAACTATCGCCCGTCTCACTTCATCCGCCACAGCTCCTCCGTACGCCACGGGGACCTGGTATGGGATCCCATGGAAGGGGATCACCCCATTTTGGCTGAGGAGGCCATGGCTTGTGAACTTTTAGGAAATGAGTGTGGTTCCTCTGCTCTACCTGCAGCTAGACCCGGGCCTTTTCACGCAGTTTCCCCATATCATACAAAAAGCCAGAGCTGCTAGGATTTATGTCCTGGAAGTTGAGTGAAGAGCACTAAGGAAGCTGGGTTATTCCAGACAGGTTTGGAACACTATGATAGAATCCAGACGTCAAGGGGTCTCGTCTATTTTTGCTTGCTGGTGCAAAAGTAGGAATATCAGACGAGCCAAAGCTCCTACTTGTGCAATATTAACGTTCCTTCAGGAAGGGTTGAAGGGTCTGAAGCCTAGTACACTTCAAAGGCAGGTGGCAGCTTTGAATAGCGTTATCTGTGCAGTACAGAGGTGCAGAATAGCTAAGCATCCACATATAGTTAGGTTTTTGAAGGCCACATGAATTATTTCTCCTCTGGTAGTACACCTCTCCCCCTTGTGGAACCTAAATCTGGTGTTGAGAGCCCTTTCTGCCGTTCCGTTCAAACCTATTAAGGAAACTTCTCTTTATTATTTATCCCTGAAAATGGCCTTCCTGGTGGGTATCACATAAGCCAGGAGGGTCTCTGAATTTAAGCGCTCTGTCCATGAACCTTGCCTTTTTGCTCCTTTAAGGAGTCGTCCATGGTCCTTAGGTTAGACCATGTGGACAAGGGAGACCCAATAGATATAGTGTACCTGGATTTCCAGAATGCATTTGATAAGGTCCCTCATGAGGGACTCTTGAGAAAATTAAAAAGTCATGGGATAGAAGGTAGTGTCTTACTATGGATCAGAAACTGGTTAAAAGATAGAAAGGAAAGGGGTAGGACTAAATGGTTAGTTTTCACAGTGGAAAGATGTAAAAAGTGGTGTACCTCAGGAATCTGTATTGGGACCGGTGCTGTTTAATGTATTGGGTAATGATTGGAAACGGGTGTTAAGAGGGAGGTGATCAAATTTGCAGACGACACCAAGTTATTCAGGGTAGTTAAAACACGAGCCGACTGAGGAGCTGCAACAGGACGCTGGGTACCTGGGCATCTAAATGGCAAACAAGATTTAATGTGGTCAAGTACAAAGTGATGCACGTAGGGAAAAATAATCCGAGCTATGCGTACACAATGCTGGGTACTAAGCTAGAAGTTATCACTCAGGAAAAGGATCTGGGGGTGGTTGTGGACGATACAATGAAATCCACAGTGCAGTGAGCAGCAACAGTCAAAGTGAACAGAACGTTAGGAATTATTCGGAAGGGGATGGAGAATAAAACTGAGGATGTCATAATGCCTCTCTATAAATCAGTGGTGTGACTGCACCTCGAATATTGTGTGCAGTTCTGGTCGCCCCATCTCAAAAAAGACAGCTGAACTAGAAAAGGTACAGAGAAGGGCAACGAAAATTATCAAGGGCATGGATGGCTCCCATATGAGGAGAGGCTTGGTAGGTTGGGGCTCTTCAGTTTGGAGAAAAGGCGAGTGAGAGGAGATATGATAGAGATCTATACAATCATGAGTGGTGTGGAACTAATAAACAAGGAGCAGTCATTTACCCTCTCAGCTAGTACAAAAACTAGGGGACGCTCCATCAAACTCATGAGTGGCAAGCTTAAAACAAATAAAAGAAAATATTTTTTCACTCTGTGTATAATTGGGTTGTGGAATCTACTGCCAGAGGCTGTGATAAGGGCCAGTACTATAGCTGAGTGTTTAAAAGAGGTTTGGACAAGTTTCTGGAAGATGGGTCCATTAGCAGCTATTAACCAGACCGGATCAGGAAACATGACGGGAGCTGGGGGGAAACAACAGGGAATGGATCTTCCATTGTGACCTGTTGGGTGCTTCTCCCAAGCCACCGTGATTGGCCACTGTTGGAGACAGGATGCTGGGCTAGATGGACCATTGGTCTGACCCAGTATGCACATGGTTGTACCTTCCTTTTGCCTTAACCTGTCTCACCCCCCTGGAGCGAATCTGGTGTAAACTTTATGATCGGGTGCACTTAGTGTATCTGGATAGGAGAAATCCCTTTGGGAAATAGTCATCCTTGTTTGTGACAGACCACAAAAGAGCACAAAGGACATCCAAGGCACTGATTGCTCGATGGATGACTGTACTACAGAAGCTTAAGGGATGTAGTCACTGTGCAAGCCTTTCGAATTCTGCCTCTTATGGGACAATCTGTTGTGAGGCAACCTGGTCATCAGTGCATACCTTTAGCAGGCACTATGAGATACTGCTACACGCCTTGGCTGAGGTGGCATTTGGAAGAAGGGCTCTCTAGGCAATCTTATAATTTCCCCCCTCATGGGGGTCTGCGCTTTTAAATGTAACTTTTTGTACCCACACACTGTTGTTCCTGGGACACCGCTTTGGACTGTCCCGATAGAAACAGCTGACCATCCAGGAGGATCCTTCGTGAGAGAGGAAAACTGGGTTTTTACCTTTTTGAATTTTCTTTCTACAGGGGATTCTCCTGGATGGCCAGTTACCTGCCTGAAGTGAGAGCTAGCTCAGGGGGGGCCTCTGAATTTTTTTCCATTGAGTTGGTTGACTTCTTTTTGATACCACAAGAATCCGGACTTGGTAATTTCTGGGGATTAGGGGCTAGATCCCATCTGAGCATGCTCCAGAGAAAATTTAGGAAGTCTGCTTCCTGGTAGTGGCGGGGATCTAACCCCACAGTAACAACTAGCTTTCCAGGAGAAATCCCCATAGAAGGAAAATTCACAACGTAAGAACCCAATTTTCCCCTTTCTTAATATTTATTTATTTATAAATATTTGTTAGCCGCCCCCGCATGCCTACGGCATCTCAGGGCGGCTTACAGCATAAAAACATACAATAAAACTTATTAAAACAATGTTTTAAAAAACACAACCCCCCCCTCAATATAAAAACTCTTCAAAAATCACCTCCCACCCTCCCCTCCGAAGGCCTGGGTGAACAGCCAGGTCTTGCAGGCTTGCCGAAACGCCAACAGACCTGGGGTCAGACGGGCTTCCTCCAGGAGGGAATTCCAGAGGCTCGGCCCGGCCACCAAGAACGCCCTCTCCATTGTGGCCCCCCGCTTTACATGCGGGACCTCCAAAAAGGCGCCCCTGGTGGACCGCAGGGTTCGCTCAGAGGCGCGGAGGGCGAGGCGGTCCCCAAGGTATGAGGGACCCAGACTGTGTAGGGCTTTATAGATCAACACTAGCACCTTGAATCGGGCTCGGTACACTATAGGCAGCCAGTGCAGAGTACGGAGCACGGGTGTTATGTGCTCCCACTTTCCCGTCCCCATAAGGAGACGGGCCGCCGCATTCTGCACCAGCTGCAGCCTCTGAACCAGAAACAAGGGGAGCCCCACGTACAGCGCATTGCAGTAGTCTAACCTTGAGGTGATAAAGGCATGAACGAGGGTGGCCAGGTCGGGCCTGGAAATGTATAGACACAGCCTCCATACCAGATACAGCTGGCGGAAGGCAGCCTTAGCCACCATCTCTACCTGCCGATCCAGC
>QEPC01000136.1:772328-791561 GCA_003113815.1 Sphenodon punctatus | reverse complement strand
CCTGGGGTCAGACGGGCTTCCTCCAGGAGGGAATTCCAGAGGCTCGGCCCGGCCACCAAGAACGCCCTCTCCATTGTGGCCCCCCGCTTTACATGCGGGACCTCCAAAAAGGCGCCCCTGGTGGACCGCAGGGTTCGCTCAGAGGCGCGGAGGGCGAGGCGGTCCCCAAGGTATGAGGGACCCAGACTGTGTAGGGCTTTATAGATCAACACTAGCACCTTGAATCGGGCTCGGTACACTATAGGCAGCCAGTGCAGAGTACGGAGCACGGGTGTTATGTGCTCCCACTTTCCCGTCCCCATAAGGAGACGGGCCGCCGCATTCTGCACCAGCTGCAGCCTCTGAACCAGAAACAAGGGGAGCCCCACGTACAGCGCATTGCAGTAGTCTAACCTTGAGGTGATAAAGGCATGAACGAGGGTGGCCAGGTCGGGCCTGGAAATGTATAGACACAGCCTCCATACCAGATACAGCTGGCGGAAGGCAGCCTTAGCCACCATCTCTACCTGCCGATCCAGCCGGAGCCCTGAGTCCAACACTACCCCCAGACTCCGAACCTGCTGGGTTACAGGAGGGCGGACCCCTCCCTACCAGGGGGGAGCCAGTACCTCCCTCGCCCTACCCACCACCATCACCTCCGTCTTATCAGGATTGAGCTTCAGTCTGTTCTGCCGCATCCAATCCGCCACAGCCTCCAAACATTGGGAAAGTAATGAGACAGCAGGACCTGGGTCAGTTGAAAACGAGAGGTACAGCTGAGTATCGAGTATTGCATCCAATTTTCGGATAATACAGTTTTTTTACTTAAGGACAAAAAGATAACATGTACTACATATTGGCCTCATTCATGTTGGAACACATTCTCCCCTCCTGATAATGTGCAGTTGGGCAGGTAAAAGAGACTCTCTTCTTTTTCTGATGTGACCACGCCCTCTTCAGAGCATTGTAATGTCACATTGAGTGTTTTCAGATGGATGGGGGGCTGCCCACCCCCACAGTTGCTCCAGGGTTGCACCCCTACATATACCTGCTCCCAGCCTCACCAGCGTCTGTCTTACAGACCCAGCGGTTACCCCAGCCCATGGTCTGCCTGCGTGGCACACCCCACAACTTAAAGGAAGTGTAGCCGAGATTAGTTCAGCTGTTTTTTGTTGTTTTTTCCCTTCTGTGCAGGTAAAGTGATTTTCTGAATATAGACAATTTTTTCACAAAAGCTAACAATTCTGTTTTGTTAATATAGGACTTTGATTCATGGTTTGATACAAACAACTGTCTTGGAGATCAAAAGTTGGTTGAACGGCTTCACATGGTAAGGTTGATTTTCTAAAAGTGTGGCATCGATGTATGTAAAAAAAAAAAAGTGATTGGGATGTGTGTGTAATATATCAAATCACTTTTTATTGTCCTTTCTTGCACACACTAGGGGTAAAACCCTAACTTCGGAACGCATATTTTGCTTTTAGAATGATTGAGCCCTGATTTAGGGGCTGCAACAGATGTATTTAATTTTTCTTAAAATGGGCAGGTTTGGGGAAATAACTCCAATCTGACTTCTGCCCCCTTCACTCCACTGAAACTGCCTTTGCCAAGATCACCAATGATATACTTGTCGCTAAATCTAAGCGCTTTTACTCCAGTCTTGTCCTCCTTGACCTCTCTGCTGCCTTTGACACGGTTGACCACTCACTCCTACTAGACTCTCTTTGCTCCCTAGGCTTCTGTGGCTCTGTCCTGGACCTGTCTCTTATACACATCTAGATGTGTATAAGAGAACGGTTGACCACTCACTCCTACTAGACTCTCTTTGCTCCCTAGGCTTCTGTGGCTCTGTCCTGGACCTGTCTCTTATACACATCTAGATGTGTATAAGAGACAGGGTTGGGGTTCCCCAAGACTCTGTCCTGGGCCCTCTCCTCTTCTCTATCTACACCCTGTCCCGTGGCAAACTCATTGCCTCCCATGACTTCCAATATCATCTCTACACTGACGGACACTCCACTCTATCTCTCCACCCCATCGGTCTCCCCTTCTGTCCAAGCTTGCCTCATCAACTGTCTTTCTGATACCTCTGCCAGGATGTCCCAACGTCAGCTCAAGCTCAACATGGCTAAGACTGAACTCCTTATCTTTCCTCCCTACCCTTCCTCTCCCTCTTCCCTGTCCATCCTTATTGATGGGTTCACCATCCACCCCGTTCCCCAAGTCCGTCGCTTGGGCTTCGTCTTTGATACTCACCTTTCCTTTAAACCTTACATCGACTCTGTTGCCAAGTCCTGTTGCTTTGACCTCCACAACATTGCTCGGATTGGCCCCTTTCTCTCGGTCTCCTCAGCCAAAACCCTTGTTCATGCCATGGTCATCTCTCGCCTTGACTACTGCAACCTCCTCCTTACTGGCCTCTCCCGCTCTCACCTGTCCCCCCTTATCTCCATCCAAAACTCCGCTGCTAGGGTCATCCACTCAGCCCGTCGCTTCGACCACGTGCAGCCTCTCCTCACTTCGTTGGGTCTCTCTTCCTGAATGCATCCTGGTATTCACTTACAAATCCCTTCACAACCTGGCTCCCCCTTACCTCCCAGCCTTAGTCTCCCTACACAGTCCTGCACGCACTCTCTGCTCCTCCTCTGCCCCCTCCCTCGCTCTCCCTCTTCTCCCCTGCTCCCCTAACCGCCTTTGTCCCTTCTCCCTTGCTTCCCTCTCATGCCTGGAACTCTCTCCCTGCCCACATCCGCTTTGCCCCCTCCCTCCGCACCTTCAAATCCCTCCTTAAAACCCACCTCTTCCTCACTGTCTTTCCCGACACCTGTTAGAACTTTCCTTTCTATATTTACTGTCTGCCCTCGCCGTAGATTTCTGTCTAACTGCAACCAAGCCAAGCATGTGTACCTGAGACTTCGCATCCGCTTGAATGTTATTTATCCCTTGTCTCTCCCTATGTCCCCTCTTCTATCTCCCCCCTCCGTGTCTATTGGATTGTAAGCCGTAGGCAGGGACCGCGTCTATCTTATTGTTCTGTAAAGCGCCAGGTACACATCTGGCGCTATACAAATGCTTATAATAATAATAATAATAATTTTTCAGATTTGGACAAAGATTGTATATCCTGTTTTATAGTTCACTTTTTCAACTTGGAATTATTTGGATAGAAGGAACAGGGAACACAAAACATCTTGTGTTCATACACAGGGAAACCAGAAAATGGATTGATAATGCTCAATGTGCTTCAGTCAATTTCGAGTTGAGTCAAATGCACTGAAACCAACACAAAGCGTAAAAAGATTAATTAGGTTATTAAAAATGAAGTGAATGTAGTAATTCTGTGCAATTGCCATTTACTTGGGCTGGCCCAGATATCTATTATTTTTATATAGTGTCATTAACAGGGTTCCTAGTTTTCTTTGCCAACTAATTGGAAATTATCTGGAAAAAACCTCTAAGTTCCCTAATTATAAAACAGCCAAATCTGTCACAAAAAATGAGTAATTTGCAATAAAAAGTTTCTAATTTTAAAAGGCAAAAAAATGCAATTTGATGCAATGGTTGCCATTGCCACAAAAATAACAAAACTATATCCCATGCTAGCCAGCCCAGGCACGGAGCCCAAGTCTCTCCCTCTGCAGGTGGGAGAGGTTCTGCTCCAACTCCCTTCTCCCTGCCAAGCCCAGGCACAGACCCCAACATACCTCTGCCTTTCCGAAAGCCAGATGCAGCTCTGTTCTCATGCCAAATCTCATCAACGCAGGCGTGCACAAGAACCTCCACAGAGTTTCTACCTCCTATAAATTTCCGCTGCTGCTACTGTCTCCAGTGAGTTCTTGCAGGCAGAAATTTCCAAGAAAAACCTGTAGTTTTGTGGTTTTTCTCTGGGAAAACAGGAATTCCATGTTCTTATTTTCCACACTAAACGAAAAACCAGGAACCCTGGTCATTAATTAGAGCCAGGGTTGGAGTGAAGGGGTTACAATTTAGGATGGATAAGGGATAGGAGACGAGAGAGAGTAAAATAAGGAGAAACGGGGATATACTAATGAATGTGAGAAATTGCAGGTTATATGTGCTTAGCTTGGTTATAGGGGAGAAGGGGAGCCAGAATAAGACCGTAGAAGGAGCATCATGGAGCAGTCTGTGGGGGGTGAGGAGCTAGGGAAGGCCTGACCAATACATCCATATAGAATAAAGACTATTCTTCCTCTGTCTCTGGCTAATCCTCTGCACGGGTAGCTCTGCGGATGGCCGCCGGGAGGCAGAAGAAGAAAAACGCTTTGCTGCGCCTGTGTGACAAGCTATCCCCCAGCATTCCTCAGTCCGTCTTCTGCTTTCGGGCCATCGGATGTGCATTTGCTTCCTCTCCGAAACCTAAGGAAAGAAGAAGAACAGAGATTAGAAAAAGAGAGCTCACAGCCAAAATATAAACGGGCATTCAAGAGCGGGCGGGGCTTAAAGGGCGGCGTTTTCCTCAGAACGCCCGGCCGGTTCCCACACAAAGTGCCTGGGAACAGGGGAGTGCGGGGCCCAGTGACAGAAAAATCCGATTAGGAAGCCCAGATTAGCCTCCCCCCACCGAGGAACAGCACCGCACAGTGGGAACAGTTCCTGCCGCCGCACATTTTCCCATCAGCAGCGCTAGTGGCGTGGGCCAAGATGGAGGGGGCTCAGGAAAATGAAGCGCAGCAAGCAGCAGCTCAACAGGAGTGCACACAGGTGGACATGCCCTTCCTGGCATCCACGATAGAGAAAACTTTGCATTTACTGGACAAGTTATGTGAGTTGCAAACGAAAGTCCCTTATAAAATCCCCTCCTCGGAAACAGCTAAACCAAAGGGGAGGAAAAACTTCTCATAAGGTGTGAAACAAGAGGCGAAAAGGCCCACAAGGGGGCGCCAGGATTAAAATGCTAGAGTCCTCTGACTCCTTGGAGGAGAGTGTCGTGGAGGCCCAGCGCAAAAGGCTCAGAGAGGTGGAGGAGAGCCTAATACTATCAGCCTCAGAAATAGATTCAGGGCAAGAGTGGGGTGATGTACAGGGAATGACTTCCCAGGAAGCGTTACCTGAACCTAGAGGTAGACATTTTCCTTTCAACTACAGGGAGGAATTTATGGCCCAGGTCTCTAAAAACCCTCCAGCTGGTGGAAAAGCCGGGAAAGGAGGACTCCTTAGATTCCCAAGAGGAAGAGGAGAGAGATTACATCCCCTCCCTCCATGGCAGAGAGGCAGGGGTTCCCCTGGACAAATTTTGGAAAAACTGGTCTTGCAGGAGTGGAAACACCCTGACAAGACCCAGAGGATGAATAAAACACAGTCCTCCCTGTACTCCTTCTCCAGGAAGAAGGAACCAATGTTTAAGATCCCAAAGGTGGATGCAGCGGCAGTCTCTCTAGCCTGGCAAACAGTATTCCCCACCGAGGGGGACTGCTGTCCTAGGGACCCCACAGACAGGGCCATAGACACAACCCTTTGCAGGGGTCTGTACCTAACAGCTTCCTCCCTAAAAATTAAAATCCTATCGTCCTACGTGGTGAGAGCCCTGTTAGCCTGGATGCAGGAGGCCCAGGATCCAGAGATTACGGATAAGAGGGCCCAGGTCATCTCATCTTGCATCTCTCTGGCACCGGCTTTTTTGGCAGACGCCACGATGGATTCCATGGGATGGGTGGCATAAGCGCTAGCTAGCTCTGTGTCTGCAAGGAGAAGGCTGTGGCTGAGATCCTGGCAGGGGGACATTGCTACCAAGAACTTACTAGTGGCGGTCCCCTACAAGGGTCTAAAGTTGTTTGGCTTGTGTCTAGACAAGGTGCTGGCAGATACGAACGATAAAACTAAACACAAGAACCTACAACAAGTAGTGGCAAGGAAAAGGTTTTTTCGTAACACAACATACAAACCCAGGGGAGGGTATGGAGCATTCAGAAAATTTCAAGGACAAGCTAGAGAGCGAACAGTAAGCTTGTCCTTTTGATACAGGGGTAACAGAAAGGGGCCTAGTTTTGAGAAACATAAACAAAAGAACTCCAACCCTATCCAACACAAACAAGATGCATAACTATGCAGAGGAGTTGGAGGTAGGGGGCAGGCTACAACTTTTCTCAGAGCTCTGGGGAAAGTCAGTCTGAGACACATGGGTAAAAGACACCGTATCCCATGGCTACCGTGTACAGCTAGTTTTCCCTCCTCGACAAGGGTTCATTGCTTCTCCCAGGTGAAACTCCCAGGAAAAACACAGTGCCATGAAGGGAGAGATTCAGAGACTTTACGGATCAGGGCCATAGAACCAGTTCCTCATCAGCAGTCAGGCCACGGTCTGTACTCTATAATTTTCCTAGCGCCTAAAAAAGCGGGGTCCTGGAGAGCTGTTTTGGACTTAAAACAATTAAACAAAGCAGTAAGACCACAAAAATTCAAAATGGAGACAGTAACCTCCATCTGCCAGAGCCTAAGGGTGAGGGACTGGATGGCTTCCCTAGACCTTCGGGAAGCATATCTCCATATTCCAATTTGGCAGCCTCACAGGAAGTGGCTCCGTTTTTTGTTCCCCAAACAGGCACTACCAATTCAGGACTCTCCCATTCGGTCTGTCGTCAGCTCCAAGAACATTTACCAAAGTTCTGATACCTCTGGTAGCGAACCTCAGACAGGAGGGGATCCATCTATACCCCTACCTCGACGACCACCAGATCAGAGCTCATTCCCGCACAAAGATACTAGCGGATGTGGACAGAACTATATTCTATCTCAATTAACATGGCTTTCTGATCAACAAAGAGAAGAGCCATCTCTCCTCAACACACAGACTGGAACATCTGGGCGTAATCCTAGATACAACCTTAGGAATCGCCTTCATCCCAGCGCTCAGGCAACACAAAATTCAAGCTATGATCCGCCTCTTACACCACCAGAAGAGAGCAAGATTAAAAAATCTGGCCCAGCTCCTAGGTCTCCTGGTATCGTCCACCAGACAGGTACAGTGCGGCCGATATCGCCTCAGACCCTTACAGCAGCTGCTGCTGTGGCCTATGCAGCTAGAGCTCATGTAAGGCTCCAATCCCTGGGTAGCCATTCCCCGAGGTTTCGCTCAATCAATGTCTTGGTGGTTAAGGGCGGAAACATTTGCCACAGGAACTCCCTTAGCAGAGCCAAGTCGAGAGGTACTGATCACGGATGCTAGCCTATCGGGATGGGGAGCACACTCCGGTCCCAAATCAGTACAGGATTTCTGGAGCAAGAGGGATCAGTCTCACAGTATCAATTTTCTGGAATGGAAGGCGATCAGGCTAGCCTTACAACACCTGGACCAAACTCTCCACAATCAACATATACTAGTGTATATAGACAATGTAACAGCCAAGGCTTATGTAAACCACCAAGGGGGCTCCAGAGCTCCAGCTCTTCACAGAGAAGCGGTGAAGTTATTCTCTTGGGCACAAGTGCCTAAAGGCACTACATATCAAGGGGCAGAACAACACACAGGCAGACTGGCTCAGCCAAATATCAATCGATCCCCATGAATGGTCCTTACACAGGGACGTGTTCAAGGAACTGGTGACGAGATTCAGGCTTCTGAAGGTAGACCTATTTGCCAATTGAGAAAACACTCCGCTACCAAACTTCAGTTCCAAAACACCATGCAGAGCAGCAGTGGCTGTGGATGCTTTAAACCACTCTTGGCCAAAGGTTCCACTCTATGCCTTTCCACCTACGCCTTTGATAGCGAGGACAGTGTCAAAATTCATCAGAGAACAAGCTTACCTACTTCTGATAACTCCATGGTGGCCAAGAAGACCATGGTTTTCAGACTTGATAGAGCTCAGTATCACGCACATGAAGCTACCATTGAGACCGGATCTTCTCAGCCAGGGCCCGATACTATGCGAGAACCTGTGTGTAAGACCAACTTGAATGCTCAGCCTTAAAGAAAAAAGGCTACTTAGCCGCGGTGTTATCAACCCTGCAACAAGCCAAACGGCCAGCCACTAGAAGGGCATATGGGACGACTTGAAAAACCTTTGTCCTGTGGGCAACTGAGGGGTTATGATCCCTTTAAATTGGAGATCGCAGTCATTTTGCAATTCTTACAGGACGGGTTAGTTAGGGGTCTGAAGCCTAACACCTTGGCGAGACAAGCAGCAGCAATTGACTCAGTGCTCAGAGTGGTTGCAAATAAACGGGTCTCATCCCATAAAGACGTGAAACAGTTCTTAAGAACAGCTAGGTCAATTTCTCCTCCAGTGATACATAGATGCCCCTCATGGAGCTTAAATCTGATGTTAGATGCTGTAACAAAGCTGCCTTTCGAACCATTAAAGCAGGTATCTTATATATGCTATGCCTAAAGGTGGTATTCCTGGTAGCTGCTACATCAGCTAGGAGAGTCTCAGAATTAGGTGCTCTCTCGATGGAAGATAACTTTTGTGTCTTTCAGAACTAGTTCGTGATTCTTAGGACAGACCAGGCCTTTATTCCTAAAATTAATTCGCTATTCCATAGGGCTCAGGAGATTATTTTACCCTCATTTTGCCCTATACCAAAACGCCCAAAGGAAAGGTTATGGCACAAGTTAGATGTACGGAGGGCTCTAAAGATTTACCTGGCTAGAGCTAGGGGTATGAGATCCTCTACAGCGCTGTTTATCAATACCAGACCAGGACATGGAGGGTCGAAAGCATCAAAGACGCTTTTGTCAAAATGGGTGAAGCAGTGTATTGTGGAGGCTTATAAAGCAAAGAACAAGGTCCCTCCTATCCAGATATAGGCACACTCGGTACGGAGTGCGGCTATCTCTTATGCCTTTAAGGAAATTTGCAGGGCGGCTACTTGGTCCTCCCTTCATACTTTCGTTAAACATTACAAACTCCACGTGTTCAAGTCTGCAGAGGTGGCGTTTGGCAGAAGGGTGTTGCAGGTGGTGCTGGATTTTCCGGGTGTTGTTTGATCCCACCCTTAGGGATTATGGAAGCTCGGGTATATCCCGTGCGGAGGATTAGCCGGAGACAGAGGGAGAAAGGAAAATTGGTCACCTACCTCGGTGAATTCCTTTCTCCTCTGTCTACGAATAATCCTCCGACCCACCCTGCCAAACAGCGCTGGGGGTAATCTTAATGGGGAAAAAAAAAAACTTTAATAAGTTGATAGACCCAGTTAGGGGGGAGTGACAGGTTACACACGGTTCCTGTTGTTGCACAGATCTTAAGGCCTAGGTTAACAGGCATGGATTAATATGTTGTCAAGTTTCAAGTTTTATTTAAGGACTATGCCCTCGGCTAGGATATGGACTGAGGAATGCTGGGGGATAGCTTGTCACGCAGGCGCAGTAAAGCGTTTTTCTTCTTCTGCCTCCCGGCGGCCATCTGCAGAGCTACCCATGCGGAGGATTATCCGTAGACGGAGGAGAAAGGAATTCACTGAGATAGGTGACCAATTCTCCTTTCTCCCGTTTTTTGCTTAGTTGACCAAGCTAATTTCTTCAATATGTACTAGATTTTCATCTGTTTCCCCTTCTCACCTTGGAGATTCATTATATGGTATGGTTATGTCGGCATGCCATGTGTTCTGCTGGCAAATGCGGTTGCGACACATGGGTCAAGTTCATGCTGGTATTCCTCCTTTTAAGAGATGTCTCTCCAACATGGACTGGCCCAAATTTAATGTTCCTCTGGAACGTAAGCAGTTTCAGTTGGTCACTTGATCAGAGAAACTAATCAACTGTAAAGAGAGCAAAAACTACATAACACGGTTTAAAAGTTGACAAGATGAACTTATTTATGTATGTATATGGAATGCCATCAAGAAACGTCAGCCACATGAAATAATAATGAAAACCTTGCATCTTGAATTCTTTGGGATTTGAGCTTTACAATTCAATCATTTTCAGGTGCTACGACCATTCCTCCTGCGTCGTATCAAGGCTGAAGTAGAAAAGAGTTTACCCCCAAAGAAGGAAGTTAAAATTTATGTGGGTCTCAGCAAAATGCAAAGAGAATGGTAAGCAGAAGTAGTGAAGGCAAGAACTTGCATTAATGTATAGTACAATTTTACAACTCAATTAAACTTGTATTTGCTATGGTATTGTGTAGAACAATATTTAAGTTTTGTTTTAATTGCTTGCCTTATGTTTTAATAAGAATTATGATATTGAACAAGGGCACAAGGCAGCTAGGTTGTGTGTGTGTGTGTGTGGTAATAGAAATCATTAATTCTGACAGATGCAAATTTTAAAGTGCCTAATGTTTAATATGAGAATTTTGAAGGAGCTGGCACATTAAAAAAATCTTTGCTATTGATCTTGCAGTTTCATCTATAAACGAGTAGTCTGCCATATTCAAGGAATCCTACTAAGTGATCTAGTTTTTTGGATTGGTTAAATCGCCTTGGCTAGCTATACGATATGGTAATTTTTGCATAAACAGCAATTTAGCTTATTACATGGCTTCTTCTAATGGAATAGATAGGATCTACTTTTGAAGTTTTGCTTATGACTTATACAATAAAAGTGGGTGTTCTGTAATTACAGATTCTCTTTCAATACAGGTACACAAGAATTTTAATGAAGGATATAGATATATTGAACTCGGCTGGGAAACTGGACAAAATGAGACTGTTGAATATTCTTATGCAGCTACGAAAGTGTTGCAATCATCCATACCTCTTCGATGGAGCAGAACCTGGTCCACCTTACACAACAGATATGCATTTGGTTACTAACAGTGGCAAAATGGCGGTTTTGGACAAATTATTGCCCAAATTGAAAGAACAAGGTATACCACACTCTTTTCCTGATTGGGGAGGGGTGTGTGGTTTTGATGATCAGACTTTAATTAAAGCAACTCCTTCCCTCCCCCTCAATATTTATCAGGCTTGGAAACCTTAGTATTGCTGCCAGTTCCCAGAATAATGCATATTAGTCTTAAATTGTCTCTAGCTGTGTTATCACTGTAGGTCATAGCTCTTTCAGAGTTGTGCAGGAGTAAAGGTGTTAAACAGGACAATAGTCCTCTGGAGTCAGGGTTTGGTCTGTGCAGCCCCCCACTCGCATAGAGCCTAATAAATGGGCAACCCCCTGCATGTAATTCTTGTGCGTTCGTGCAGCCCACCACCCCTTTGCAGGTTTAGCATGACAAGTCTAATACACGCAGGTATTCTTTCCTGTTGTGTTTTGCCCATCACCACTCTCCTTCTCAGTATCTCACCTGCTATGATGACTCGCACCCACAGTGAGCCATGACACACAGCAGTGTTCTGGCAGGTAACAGTATGCAGTTTTATTGGGGTCTTGGCCATTGTGGTGTCGGAAATCCTTCTTGCTTCTCATAAAACCCTGTCAAACATGCGCCTGTTGTACCTCCTCTCTGTCATTTTCTGCCTTAGCATACAGTGGTGACAGACAATTTCTCCACTCATGAGGGTGCTCTGAACTTTTCTGATTTGTCCAAACCTGGTATGGGACAACTCTCCTAAAGCTGATTCACATTCCCTGTACCCCGAGTCACTTGTTTTCCTTCAAGAGATTAATCTCTGCCAAAGCACTCCTGGTGGCCTTGTAAGTATCCTCTCGCTGTCAGGGCACTGATGAGAAAAGGCATTGACGAGGGTCCAGACTTCGTTATTGACTGTCTTCTGGCAGTGCACACTTGTCAAGAAAATTCTCTCTTGTTTGAATCCCAGTCTCCCATCTCATTTGGGGCTGACATACCTCCATTCTGCAGAACTTTGAACTGTGTGGTGTCTGTCTGCACCCCATCATGCATATATGGCACTCCATTCTATGCATGTGCCACCCTATGCACATACAGGCTGTCTTGGACAACAGGACTGCCAGTTCTTTCTGTACATCAGGCCTCATCCAAATGTCAGCAAAGGCCAGGGTATCCATCACCCCCCAACTTCTCTGGGCCCTGTACTCTGGGTGACCACAGCATGCACAGACAAAAGGCGAGACTTTTGTCCTGGGCAAACAACCTACAGCAATAGATTTCTATGGCATTTGGATCCCTCATGCTCAATCCTAGCTCGGCAGCTGCCCAGCTCTTTAAGCAGTTCAAAATATTGGGTGTGCAATCTGCAGAGTTCAGAATGACAAGAGCTGTAGCCATGGCAACGCATGGAGAGAACTTCCTCGTGGTCAATATGGTTCTCCAGGCCTTGTCTTCCACTGTTGCACAGAACCTGAGACTGATTCAACAAATTCAAGACTACTGCATTTGTTGGCTTGATGTGTTGTCATAAAACAGAAAGGCTGTCGCTCAGTGGGCACCCGGAATGACCGGCTGTGCCATACTGTGGAGGCGGGTCATGCTTTGATACTGTGCAGTTGTCTGCCTCTGACATCAGCGGACTATGCTGGGGAAGATTGAAACTGCACAAGAGCACATGATGCTCTTTGAGAAGTGCTTGTTGGTAGACAAGGTTTCAGTTACCAATGCTGTGCACAGGTTTGTGCCTACTGAGAGGATGGTCTGGGTGAAGGAGAAAAGCAGACTGGTGGGAGAATGTGCTGTGCTCCTGGGGAGATGCTGGGGTTTTTTTTTGGTTTTTTTTACGGCACAATTTTCGCCATAGCCAGCACAAAAGAGGGAAAATGAACAATAAGCAATACAAGCATAATAATAAGACGATGGAGACAAGCTCCAATTATCAAATATAAACAATATACAAACAATCAATCAATCCTATAAACCGAGTCATTCAAAAAGAAATATTCTTATTCCTATTCGTATACATAAAATCATAAAAAAAGCTAAAATATATTCTAACTGAGCAATCTCTATTTAAAAAGTAACCAGAAGTATACCCCATAAAGGGGCCTTTAAATATTCCCTAAAAAAAAAAAAGGGGAAAATGTGTGAGAGTATGTAATTTAGTAGTGAACAGAAGTTATACCCGCGTAGCAAGGACCTTTTTAAGCTCTCCTTTATTCTCAACCTTTCCTTCATAGCAAGGTGGACAAAGGTAGCCACTGCAAAGATCTCATGAGATGGTAAATTTAGTAAAACCATAGCAGTATTACCATTAGGAAATTTCCTATCGGTGAGAAGCCAGACCACTTGCAAATTGCGGTAGTACGGGCATCTTAATATAAGATGATCCAGAGTTTCAATTTCGTTTAGGCTACAGGAGCAGCATCGCCTCTTGATGTTAATCCCAGCGTATCTACCTTCCACAACAGCAGTCTGGATAAGTTGAAAGCGTAACAGAGTATAAGCTCTGCATACAGTTTTACCCGATAGTATGCCTAGATAAGGTTCAAATGAGACAGTACTCTTAATTGCCCGTAGCCATGGGGCTACCTTCCAACTGCACTGTTGCTAAGTCATTCTGATTGGCCAAATCCTCCAATTGCAGAAAAATCTCCCTTCTAATAGTACCTATAGGTTTCCCACAGAAGTAAGAAAAAGAGAAACCCATGCTATTTAAAAGGAAGACAAGATATTTTAACCATAGGTAAGATCTAGATCCTGTGCATTCAAGCTCCTTTACAATGCCTTCATTGTAAAGATAATGCCTCCGTACTCTGGGCCAGGAGTCTCAGCCAATACCTAATTAGGGCCTTTTTGCTCAAGCAGTCTATTGAAAATGAATCTGTCTCCGCACGGGCCACTGCTCCAAGAACGTTTTTCCCTACCATAAGTAATTGATGGAGGGATTGATTCTGCACTCTTTCAAGGTCCATGACGTTCGGATAAGGAATAATCTCCAGACCAAAGGAGACTGAGTGAACTTTCAGATGGTAAGTTTGCAAAAATGTTGAATAGGAACATGCTTTGATAGATTTGCCACTTTTACTATGCATTGTGCTGCTCTAGCTGCCCTACTGGTTCTGGATTTAATATGTGCGCACCAGAAGCCTCTATTAGAAAAAGTAATTCCTAAATAGGAAAATTATTTAACCACCTCCAACGCTTTCCCTTGGATTGTCCAGCTAGATTTTGAAAATTTGGCTCCTAGGACCATTACTTTGGATTTTGTAGCATTAATATCCAGACCATTCAGCTCACAGTACGTCATTAATCTTGCAATCATCCCCCTTAGACCCCTCTCAGTTTGGGAAAGTAGGACCACATCATCAGCATATTGCAGGGCGTGTATTGACTGTTCCCTGACCCTAGGGGAGTCACAGGGTCCCGTTTTTATAGCATCCAACAAATCCGAGATATACAGATTAAATAGTAAGGGCGTGAGAATGCACCCTTGTCGAACTCTCACCAATCTTGATTGCAAGGGACTTGGTCGATTACACTTCCCTATTCTAACTCTGGCCGTATTGTCTGTATGAAGCTGGATCAGAATAGCCAAAATCTTGTCATCCAAGCCCAAGGCCTTCAATTTCCTCCAGAGATTAAATCTTGGAATAGAATTGAAGACCTTGGTAAAATCAATGAAGAACAAAAAACCCCCAACCACAGCACACAAACTTCCCAACCTGGAGAAACCTCCAGTACACAAAAACAAAAAAGAAGGAAGGGAAGAAAATTATTTTTACAATTTATTGGAATGAAACAACAAATAAACTGGCCCCATGGGCCTATACATATGCACTATATATACAAAACATAAGTAAAATACATAAAACACAACTCTATAAGTGTGTACAACCCAGACGCGTTTCGGGGCACAGCCTCTTTCTCAATGGGTTAATGAAATGTACCACGGCAAGAATTACCCAAAACGGAATGCCACCTGAAAAATATCAACATTGTATACCTTATTAAAAAGGGAGGTATTCTGGATACATAGTCTGGATACTGTTAAACCTCAGGGTTTGAATGAAGACAACAAATGGTCTATTTTTCTTAGATGATAGATTGATCATTGTGGCCTTGTATTCTTTTTCTCCATACCACAGCACCTTAATTAATTGTCTTATTGGTTCCCTGTGTTGCACACAGGAGTGTCATGTGTTTTGAAAGATTCACAATGTCAGGATTAAGTTTGTTTATGTTTTGACATGCAAGCTATCATTATGCACTAATGCATGATTTTATAGAGTAGTGCAAGATATTGCATGCTTTGGGATTGCCACAGGCATCAACCCTGGAATATGCCTTATATCAACATAATTGACTCATTATCTTTACTTAGTTTCATGTGGCTCGCTCACTATATGGGGATTTGTTCATTAGTTGAAGCCCATGCCTCAAACCCATACTCTCTGATGATCCTTACTACAATTGAAACTGGGATGCCTTTCCAATTGGGACCTGAGGAGAGTGGTTGCAAGGTCCAATCAATCCTGCGCCAGGTGATGAACATTTGCATTCATTGAGAAGGGGATGTCCTCCATGAAGATATGGGAGAGATTGACTGAAGAGCCTCATTAAGCCATGTCAGCTGTTTGCACTCTCTGAACATTCAGACCTCATGGATTAGGACTGTGAATAAGAGAACATGAGGAACTTTGATTTGTATAAAGCCCATGGAGGAGCACCAGGGTTTGTAAGCTCTCAAGAGAGATGCATTGAATGCTGCAATTTGAGTCTATACATAGATATGCAGTGAATGCTGTGACTGATGATTTTACATTTATGCAGTGGAATTCCATACAGGTATGAGGAGCAATAGGATAGTAAGGAGAAGGGTACTTTAAATTGGGTTGTAATAGTTCTATATAGGTCATGATACTCATGGGCTAGTTTAGCACGCTAGGGTCCAGTTGGAAGATTGCCAACAGACAGAGGGAAGCCATATATGTGGCATTGTTAATAATATTAAGAGGATCATAATGAAAAAAATTTTGGGAAGCCTCTGGTAAGGCAAGATCAATAAAATTTCTTTTGGGATAAAAGCCTTTCCAGTTTTTGTGGCGTGACTTTTGCATCATGAGAACCAGGAAGAAAGCTGGGCTATTATGCATTAATTTTTTGTACAATTCCATACAGAGGTGAGACACTATGTGTTCATTTTGGCTATATTTAGGATATACAGAAATAGAAACCATGAGAATAGGGCCAGTTGATTTATAGTTATATTGTTCACACTTTCCATCTTATTGTAAAGGGATATTTATGTATACAATTTTGATATTTTTCAGGTGGCATTCCGTTTTGGGTAATTCTCGCCGTGGTACATTTCATTAACCCATTGAGAAAGGGGCTGTGCCCCGAAACGCGTCTGGGTTGTACACACTTATAGAGTTGTGTTTTATGTATTTTACTTATGTTTTGTATATATAGTGCATATGTATAGGCCCGTGGGGCCAGTTTATTTGTTGTTTCATTCCAATAAATTGTAAAAATAATTTTCTTCCCTTCCTTCTTTTTTGTTTTTGTAAAATCAATGAAGGCCAGGAATAATTTTCCTTTTTGAATCTTAGTATATTTAAAGATTAAGTGTTCCAATATGAAGCAGCAATCTATTGCTGAAGACCCACGTCTGAACCCAAATTGTACCTTAGGGATCAGGCTGTTTTTATCAGCCCATTTCTGGATTCAGGGAAGTAATATTTTAGCATAGAGCTTTCCAATAACAGACAAAAGGCTGATTGGCCTATAACAAGCAGAGTCCATATGATCTCCTTTCTTAAAGATGGGCACTATCCAGCTCAAACGCCAAGATTCTGGGACCCTGCAAGCAGCGTTAATTGAGTTGAACAATTTCCACAAAACTAAAGACCACCACAAAGGAGCAGCTTGAAGCACCTTGGCAGTAATACAACCGGGCCCAGGTGCCTTATTTACTTTCGGTGAATGGATTTGTTCTTCTGTTTCTTCTACAGTGAACTCGAGCCTGCAGGGATAAGATTCCTTGGTTTACCATCTCAGTTCAGAAATCACGAGCTACTGGAGATCCCTCTTTATATAAGAGCCCAAAGAAATCTTCCCACTTACAACTCGCAATTGGGGCACTAAATGAGCCACGAGTTGGCTTAATTATGGAATTCAGTATATTCCAAAAGCGGTTCACGTCTCCTATCCTTAAGGCTACCATCAGTGATGATGATTTTTTCTTATAATATTTAACTTTTAGCCTTTATCAATGTTTTATACAAGTTCCTAAGCTGCAAATATTTATTCCTGAGGAGATTAGAATACTACTTTGCCCATAATTTCTTAATTATGTTCAGCTGTCTCTTAGCTGTTCTACATTCTTGGTCAAACCATGAACTCTTTCCCTTAGAATACGACTGATCCTGGGTTGAAGCAAGGTTATTTCTAAAAAAAACCCCTCATAATATCACTAAACTCTGTTGCAGCACTAAATTTATGTCCTGAGCATTAAATAGTGCTGCTCTCAACTGGTAAAGCTAAGCTCCTTGGTGTTACATAACTCGTAGACTTTAACTATCATCTGCACCATAGGCCATTTTATAGGATGGTGTTCCTCGTCCTTTAGCTTAAAAGACAAGTTATCTATTCACTGGCAAGAGGCACTAAGCAGCACTTTCAGCAGGGCGGGGAGATGCTGAATGGACTACGAACTTCAGGATGCCTTGGTGGCTCATCCTGAAAATATCAGAGATTCTCAGTCCTTGACTGGAGAAACAGCACGGTGACCCGGGCACCCATCCCCACTTGTGTGTTGCCATCGCCATCTGGAAGCTCTCCGATCCTGACTGCTGCAGCTCTGTTGCCCAGGAATTTGGTGTTGGCACCTCCGCATTTGGTACCATACTATTGGAGGTTTGCATGGTGATCATGAACCTGTTGCTGGACTGAGTGGTGCAGTTGGTTGACCCTGCTGAGGTAATGGAGGACTTTTGAAGGGAGGGGTTTCTGAACTGTATAGAGGCGATTAATGGGAGCCATATCACCATAATACGTCCACCCCATAGCAAGGATGACGGTCTGAACCAGAAGGGATTTTTGCTCTGTGGTTCTTTAGGCCTCCGTGAACTAGCAGGCCCACTATGTGAAAGTGCTGGCCAGATAGCGTGGGAAGAACTTCAATGCTCGCGTCTTCCATTGATCTCCCTTCTCTGGCCACATGTACGCTAGAGACTTTGGACCTTCCAATGGAAAGTGCATTGAGGGGGTGTTCATGTGGCTGGCTGTTCTCGGGGGGCCTGCCTATCCAATGAAACCCTGTTTCATGAAGGCAAACAGTGTTGTTCACACCTCAGAGTAAAGGTACTGTAATTGGCAGCTTAGTACCACATACTCTGTTGTGGGAAAGCTTTTGGCCATTTAAAGCAGCATTGGACGATAATTGCAACCAGAACTGATTTCCAGCTGGAGACTGCCCTACTGCTAACAGCTACCTGTGTTCTACACATCTTCAGGACCGGCAGGACTGGTTTGGAGAACCTCCTACCAGTTAGTTCTTGTGAGCCAGTACCCCTGTGTCGTGATCGACTGAACCAAGTGGAGCAGTGCATAGCTGGAAAATCCAGGACGTGTTGTGCTGGCACATCAACTGGAATGTTGACCACAACACCTACCATCAGTGACTTATTCTTGATTAAAAGTTAACTTATAATTTTATTTGTAACAATATTTATTTATTTAATATGTATCCCACCCCTCCTGTGAACAGCTCGAGGCGGCTAACAAGTTTAATTATAAAAACAATTTATAAACAATATACTAAAAGAATCCATAAAAACACTACAATAAAACAGACTGGGATAATAATAAATAAATAAGAGTGGGGGAAGGTAAAACACCCCCCAAAGGCCTGGGTGAACAGCCAGGTCTTACAAATTCGCTGGAGTGTCAAAAGGCTTGGGACCAGGCGAGCTTCCTCCGGGAGGGAATTCCAGAGCCGCAGCCTGGCCACCAAGAATGCCCTCTCCATTGTGGCCCCCGCTTAACACGGGGGACCTCCAAGAAGGCACCCCCGGCGGACTGAAGGAGCCGCTCTGGGGTGCGGAGGGCGAGGCGGTCCCTGAGGTATGGGGCCCAGACCGTGAAGGGCCTTGTATATTAACACCAGTACCTTGAACCTGGCTCGGCATGCTATCGGCAGCCAGTGCAGAGTCCGGAGCACACAGGTGTTACATGCTCCCGACGGCCCGTCCCCGACAGGAGGCGGGCCGCCGCATTCTGCACTAGCTGCAGCCTCCGAACCAGGAACAAGGGCAGCCCCACTCAGAGCGCATTGCAGTAGTCGAGCCTCCAGGTGACGAAGGCATGGATGAGGGAGGCCAGGTTCGGGCCAGAGATGAACGGACGCAGCCTCCGCACCAGATATAACTGGCGGAAGACGACTTTCGCCACTGCCTCCACATGCTGCTCCAGGCGGAGGTCCGCGTCCAGAATCACCCCCAGACTCTGAACCTGCCGAGCTACGGGAGGGCGACCCCCCCCC
>QEPC01000136.1:752390-771509 GCA_003113815.1 Sphenodon punctatus | reverse complement strand
CACAGCCTCCTTGAGACTAGGCGACAACCTCCCCTGCTGCAAGGACGCATTGATCACCCTCGCCAGCACCGTCCCCAACGTTTCCGTGGAGGCTTTCACCAGCCAGGACGGGCACGGATCGAGTTCACAACTGGTGGCTCACACAGACCCCAGGACATCCACTGCATCGGCTGGCGTCACTTCCTGAAACTCCCCCCACAAAGTTGAACCAGACGGGGCCTCCACCCCCTCGCGCGCTCCGCCTACTGCCCCTAACCCAGTATCAAAGTTGCCCTGAATCCGAACAATCTTGTCTGCGAAGTAGGTAACAAACTGCTCACAGCGGGCCTGGGACAAGTCCCCGTCCAGGCGGAGGGAGGCCGGACTAAACAGCCCCCGCACCACCTGAAACAGCTCCGCCAGGCGTGACTTCGCAGACACTATGAGGACAGCAAGGAACTCCCTCCTTGCTGTCCTCACAGCCTCAACATAGGACCGCAAATGGGCCCTATGGAGAAGTCAGTCGGAGTCAGATCGAGTCCGATGCCAGCGTCGCTCCAGCTTCCTGCCTACTCGCTTCATACACCGCAGCATTTCATACAGTAAAGCATTTCAAAATGTATCTTTTCTGCAATTGTGTGTCCTTCTACCCCATCTGCCTTACCCTAGCACCAGGACAGCTTCCTTCCCCTCCTTGTGCCCCCACCCCCTGCCGTTTCCTGTTTCCCTATGGGGTTCCTATCGCCCTTCCCTTAGCACCCAGCTGGCGGCTTCTTGCTGTGATTTTCCTATTGGCATTCCCATAGCCAGCTGCTGGCCTTCCCTGCGAGTTTCTTGTTTCATTCCCCATTCTCTCCCACCTCTGTGTGCCAGACATCCTTCCTTTTTACAAAGAAAGCACCCAACTCAAGATTTGCAAAAAGTAAATAAAGTTTATTAATAGTTTTAAAAGCTTCTTTCTGGGGTGTCTCTTTATACCTCTTACGAACCTGGAAGGAGGCTTTAGCTTGTGGGGTTACCTCTTCTCCCTCAAAGGAAATTCAGCAACTTTCCCTTAGCACCCTCTTTTTCTCCTCTTTTTACCCCCCCCCCCTTATTCCCTCTTTTCTCCGCAAAGAAATATAGCGACCATGACTTATTGGCGGGGGGGGACTTGGTTAAACATCAAATAAAAGCATTTTTTGTGCCCACATTTTTTGTGTGGCTTCCCCCTCACTCCTGGGCGTACCATTGCGGTCCTTTTCTGGCTCCTTCTCTGTAGTCTCCTGGCCACCTGTCAACACAGTAAACAATCAAAAAGATAATTTAAATAACCGTAAAAGGAAGCTTTGATCATGAAGCTGTTTAAACGTAATCGTCCACCCCCAGGTTGCATTAACTTACCATTCTCCACTGCCTTCTCCACAAAGGTGGCATCCAGGTCCTTCGTGTTCTTGACCAGAGCCTTATGTGGCTTTTCAAACAAGAGCTGGCTCTCGAGATGGAGGGGATAGACCATGAGAGTCATGGTGGCCATGTCTGCGTCATCCTGAGCTGGAGCGGGGTGGTGACAGGCAGGGAGGGATGTCCTCTGGCAGTCAATGCTTCCTTGGGGGTGAGCGTGTTTGCATTGAGAGCTGGAGTGGGCAGTGGGGAATTGTATCCACAACTTCTGGCCCCTGGTGAGGGGGCAGCTATACAGGCAGAATGCAATGATGGCTCCATCCACACACAGGTCCAGGAGCCCATAGTAGGACAATGCTTGCTTTCTGTGGCCAGAGGAGGAGGAGTTGTCCTAGAACTCCTTGTACTCAAGTCTTTGGCTTGCTACTGGCACTGGTTCATATCCCAGTTGTAGCCTTGCAGCTGCTGCAATACTACTTCATTTCGGTAGTACTTCACCAGAGCATATTGGACCTTTAGTTCCCTCCAAGGAGTGATGAAGGCCATGCTCTATTCCTTGGTCCGGGGAATGCAGCGTTGGAACACAGACTTGTCAGCAGTGAGTGCCTGTGATTGCACGGTGGAGGTAGCGGTGCTGGGTTGTTGCCTGACTGTCATTCTGAGCCATGGCCAGAGTGATTAAAGCCTCCACAAGTCGTTGCGGAGAATGCAGTGGCTGGAAAATGGCAAACATCAGGCACATACTGCCAACTAGGATGAGCTGGGAGAACGCATGTTCAAAAATGGCATGGTGGGCTTTTAAGATGGACGTTATGTACACGGCAGTAAGAGTGAGAGGGGCAGGAACTGATGCAAATGTTCTAGGCTTTTCAGCTGCTACCTGTGGTGCTGGAGGACCTGAATGCAAGCAGGCTGCACTCAAACTAACTGATGGGACATGGATGCGTGGGCATGCGTTAGCCTGCATTTGCCTGCAATGTGACTTCATATTCTTTGGGACCCTGCTGTGAGTGAGGGCTACGTGTCCAAGGTGGTGGTCATGTAGTGGGTGGGGGAAAACGCCTGCTAAGCGGGCATGTGGACACCAACTTGGTGTGGACTGTTGTCTTGTTTGTTACACCCTAAGATTAAGACTTTGTCTTCTGTACTTCAGTTAAGTGGAAGCTGCTTCTAGCTTTCACTGAGTCTAGAATGTAATTGTCGTCTTGGCAATGCCAGTTGCAAGAACACCATCCCCTCCAACATTTGATTGAAAGAAATAGGTATGCTTCATGACATCTCTAATTTGCATAAATATATGCATTTATTATGATGAAGATAATGAAAACTTGTAAAAGCTGACTGAGGCTGAGGGTTCTTTTTTTTTTTGTTTTTTTTAAAAGGACGTGTGCGCCAAGAGGCTTTGTGTATATAAATGTTTGCATATGCAGGACTGATGGTTTAAGTTGAAACTCAGCCTATTAAGTCAAAACTCAAAATTGGTGCATTGATTTTGGCTCTAAAGTTTTAGCTAAGTCTAAGGGCCTCTACTCGGTTATTGTGCTCCTTGATCTCTCTGCTGCCTTTGACACAGTCGGCCATGACCGCCTCCTGGATTTGCTACGCTCCCTTGGTTTCTGGGACTCTGTTCTTCACTGGTTCTCTTCATACCGCTTGAACCAGTCCTTCAACGTGTCTGTTGCTGGTACCTCCTTTGTGTCACTCCCCCTCTTTGTGGGTTTCCCCAAGGCTTTGTCTAGGGCCCTCTTCTCTTTTCCCTTTACACTTTTTATCTGGGTAAACTCATTGAATCTCATGACTTCCAGTACTACCTGTATGCTGATGACTGCAACTCTCTCTCTCCACTCCTGTGCTCTCCTCCTCCATCCAGTCTTGTATTGCAGAATGTGTCTCTGCATCTGTTTGGAAGTCTCGCCGCCAACTCAAGCTTAATATGGCCAAGACTGAACTCTTGTCTGCCCAATCCCCAGCAAAAAAAAGTTGCCTTCCTATTTCCCTCGGTTTTCATTGAGGGTGGCACCATCCAGCCTGTCCCTCAGGCACGTAGCCTTGGATTAATTTTTTACTCTCATTTTCACCTCAGACCTAGGCGGCTACTAAATCCCACCGCTTTGCTCTCTGTAATATTGCTAAAATCTGGCCCTGCCTTACTGTTGCCATTGCAAAAACCCAAGTCCATGCTCTAGTCATCTCTTGCCGTGACTACTGTAACTTCCTCCTTACTGGTCTCTCCTGCTCTGATCTTGCCCCCCTCTTCTCTGTTCCGTGCTCTTCTGCCAAAATCATCCACCTTGCCCATCACTTTGACCATGCTCAGCCCCTCCTCTCCACCCTATGCTGGCTTCCTCTATGGGAATGCATTCAGCACAAGCTCCTGGTCTTCACATTCAAGGTTCTTCATGACCTTGCTCCCCCATATCTCTCCACTCTTGTATCCCACCACATTCCTGCCCGGGAACTTTGCTCCTGCTCAGTCAAAAAAGCAAACAGAATGTTAGGAGTTATTCGCAAAGGGTAGAGAATAAAACTGAGGATGTCATAATGCCTCAATGGTGCAACTGCACCTGGAACATTGTGTGGAGTTCTGGCCGTCCCATCTCAAAAAAGATATAGCTAAACTAGAAAAGGTTCAGAGAAGGGCAACAAGATTGATAAAGGGTATGGAACGGCTTCCGTACAAGGAGAGGCTTGACAAACTGGGTCTCTTAAGCTTAGAGAAGACTGAGAGGGGACATGATAGAGGTTTATAAAATCTTGAGTGGTATGGAAGGAGTAGATAGGGAATGGTTATTTACCCTCTCAAATAGTACTAGAACTAGGGGACACTCCGTGAAACTAGTGCCGGCAGATTTAAAACATATGAAGTACTTTTTCACTTAATGCATAATTAACTTATGAAATTTGTTCCCAGAGGACGTTGTCAAGGCCAGTAGCATAGCTGGGTTTAAAAAAGGACTGGATACATTCTTAGAGAGTAGGTCCATTAATGATTATTAACGAAGTAGCTTACGGGATGAGCTTCTTATTGTCGGGAACTGGGAGTGAAGAACGGGGAATGGATTGCCCATTGTGACTGTTGGTTCTTCTCCTGTGCGATCGAGATTGGCCATTGTCGGAGGACAGGATGCTGGGCTTGATGGACCATTGGTCTGACTCAGAATGGCACTACTTATGTTCTTATGCCCCCACCCTTGCCTGCTTGCGACTCCCCTGCTCCTCTAAACGTCTTTGCCCCTTCTCTCTTGCTTCCCCTTATGCCTGGAACTCCCTTCCTGGATACATTCGTTCTGCTTCCTCCCAACTTTCAAATCCCCCCTGAAAACCTACCTCTTCCTTCAGGTTTTCTCTGGCTTCTCATGAGTGAAATTGCATCCTCCTCCCTCCCTCAGAATCTCTCACCTGTAACTAAGTTAAGCATGTGCACCTGCATCTCCTCAAACACATGAATGTATCCTTGTCTCCCCTGATTTTCACCTCTCCCTTGTCTCCCCTTTCCTTGTTTCTTAGATTGTCAGCCCCTTGTGGTGGGGACTTGTCTGGTAACTACTGACTGTACAGTAATACATCGCTGTCGCTATATAAATAAAATAATAATTAAATATATTTTTAAAACTTGGAGGATCCCCCAAAGAAGCAGCCACAATCTCTTTCAGCAGTGAAAGAATTCTCTCTCTCTCAATCATACCCCTGCCTACTCCCCATCTATAATCTTTCTTGGTTAGCCCTGCTTAGCCAAAGCTTGTTAAAGTGAGAGATGTTCTCCCACCCCTGCTTCGTAGCAGTGAATAACTATTCATTTTGTTATGTGCTGTTATGTGGTGGTTGCTTCTCAAAAACACCAGACCATATTCAGAGTTTCGGTATTGGCCTTCAAGGCCTTCCACGGAATTGTTCCAGGATCGGTCATTCCCGGGGTGGAAAGTTATAAAAAAAGGAGAACTCTGCCTTTTTGATAATGGGGAATATGGCTTCGGGGTTCTTTCCTAAAGGTGAGATGTGTTGCTAATACTGTTGCGCTACAACAGAAGTACTCAACTTGCATCAGTGTGCAGGACACAATATGTATGTCCTGCTCCCTAACCCACGAGTTCCAGCCTTCTGACCCAAATTTAAATAGAGTCCTTCATATTTAACCAACAAATTGACCCCAGCTATAACTGGCTATTGATTCCAACTACTTCTACAAAACAAATTGGCAGCCTCCTTCCCTTGCACTTAAAAACCATTGCTGTAGTGGAGCCAATCCTAGGACACCATGCTGCTGCAGAAACTAAGTCCTAGAACACTTCATCCTCACCGAAGTTGGCTCCCAGGAGCCTCAGTTAGATTCTGCTGCCACCTCAGCCAGCCTCCAGGCATCCCTCGTGCCGCCAGGTTTGGTTACAGAGGCTCCAGGAGGAAGCTGCTGCCACAACTAGAATTGGCTTCAGAGGATTTCCTACTGCTGCCAAAACTGCCTTCTAAGACTCCTGAAGAACAGTTGATGTAGCAGAAACTGACCCTGAGGAGGCACTGCCACCACTGGAACGGGTCCCTGAGGCTCCTGAGGATTTCCAGCTGCTGCCAGAACTCGCTCCCAGGGAGCCACTAAATAGCCAGATGCCAGGAGCCCTGGAGAGCTGCTGAGGCTACTACTGGAACTCCCCCCTACCCCACACAGCTGCCATAGCCACAGGGGAGGTCCTTTTTCTGCTTGCCTGCAGCACTTGAGTTTCCTGCTCAAATGCCAGAGAGAGTACCCTAGGGAGGAATCTCCTTCATAGCGCTATCAGAAGCAACTCTCCAGTTTTTTTGGGGCAGTGGCAGTTTGAGACAGCGACAGTAATTTCATTCTATTTGTGCTGGTCAGACCGTCTTTGCCTGGAGTATCCAGTTTTGGGAGCCTCATTTTAACTAGTACATTGACAAATTGGAGTGTGTTTAGAGAAGGATAATAAAGATGATAAAGGGTGTGGAAAGTGAGTCTTATGAAAAAATGTTGAAGAAAATGGGTATATTTTAGCCTAGTGATTAAAGCAGTCTTCAGATATCTAAAAGATGTCATCAAGAAGACCGCAAGGAAATAATTTTCATTGCTACAGAGGACAGGAATATAAATAATGGGATCAAATTACAGGAACATAGATTTTGCTTAAATATCAGGAAAATTTTTCCAACAGAGTGTGCAGCAATGAAAGAAGTTACCTAGGTGGTTGTACGGTTTCTGTCATTTTAGGTTTTTTGTTTTTTTTTAAAGGTTGGATAGCCATCTGTTAGGGATGTTGTAGTTGTAGTCATCCTGCATCCAAAGAGGGGGTTGGAATAGATAACTCTTAAGGTCTCTTCCAACTCTGATTCCTTAATAGGCCATAGGCCAGTTGTCTGAGGGCCAATGGGAATGGCCTCACAGGCTGCCTGCATGTCACCCCATGTCCAATGTTGACCACCCCTGCACTACAACTTCACAGTTGAATCTTAACTATAGTGGAAAGGTCAGAGAATTTTGAGGTAGAGAGACCATGCGAGAGAATGCCATGGAAAATAGTGAAACAAACCTTGTCCAGTGTTGTGTAGTTTTGCTTTATCTGTTAAAAGATTACTAGAATGATGGGTGCCTCTTCTGTGGTCTGGATAGGAATTTAAAAAGCACAGGTGTGAAGTTTCTCAGCTGTTTTTGCATAATAGGCTTTTTATATGATGTGCCAACTTCAGTAGTTTCGTAGCAGTTTTCAGTTCTAGTTCAAGCGATATAGGTGAAACGAATATTATGCATAATTTTTAGGATTTTTTTTTAACCATCTCTTCTTAAACAGGGTCACGAGTACTAATCTTTAGTCAGATGACCAGAGTACTAGACATTTTAGAAGATTACTGCATGTGGCGAAATTATGAATATTGTAGATTGGATGGGCAGACACCTCATGATGAGAGACAAGTAAGTGTTGGTTGCTATTTATGTCTTTTGAAATTATCTAAAATATAAAAGTGCATTGACTGACCTCTATTTATTTAGGCTTCCATCAATGCTTATAATGAGCCTGACAGCTCAAAGTTTGTGTTTATGTTGAGTACCCGTGCTGGTGGTCTTGGAATCAATCTTGCTACTGCTGATGTTGTAATTCTTTATGATTCAGACTGGAATCCACAAGTGGATCTTCAAGCTATGGTAAGAACTACAACAAATACTTAGTATAAACTAGCTTTTGTTTAGATAAATGTCATAAACTTTTCACTTTGTGCTACAGAAGTTGCTTATATTTTTAAAGGAACACCCAGGTCAAACTTGGCCTAAAACTGTCAAAATAGCAGTTATAGACCCGAATCCAGCTCTGAGCGAGTGTGTGAGGTATATGTGCCAGTGGAGAACATGAATACGCCAGTGCTCACTATGCTGCATTTTAATACCTGAATTATAAAATTGTAATTTAATACCTGAATTAGAAAAAGTGCGGGTGGTGCACATTGTGTTTTCTGTGCAGGACTGCATCAAACCAAGTTTAGTGCAAATTAAAACTGATTGTTTTGAATAACCAAAATAAGCTTGGGTGTCTGGTAGGATTTTAACCTGAAATATATGCAGGGTTGTGTTTTGTGTGTTTGGTTTTTTTACCAACAAATATGATGATTAACAGTTACTTTTTATTAGTTTTGAATTCAGCACTAGCTGAAACTATTTTGTATTCAAATGTGAATATCACACTATGCTAAATAACTTGAGTACTTCACATTTTTCTGCTTAGGATCGTGCACATAGAATTGGCCAAACAAAGACTGTTAGGGTATTCAGATATATCACGGACAACACTGTAGAGGAAAGAATAGTGGAACGAGCAGAAATGAAACTTAGGTTGGATTCCATAGTCATCCAACAAGGTGAGTATATTGAAATCAACTTTTCTACTTTTGTAACTTGCTATTCCTTACCCTTTTAAAAAATAAATAAATTCTGAGTTGGAGGCAGGAAGGATCAAGTGGTATTTAGAAAGTTATGTTTTAAGGGTGACAGTTTTTCAAAATGATGATGCTTGAATGACCTGGAACATCTCAAATGGCTGAGTAGTGGTTGTCAACCTTTAAGTACAAGTATTACAAAAAGGGGGGAGTGAAATAAAATGACTGTTCTGCATGTGTGTTAGAGCATTGTGTTTTGGTGTTTGTGTTTTTTTAAAAAAACAACAAAAACCTTGAGGAGCAAAAAAAAAAAAATGTATTAACTTAACCAGAGTGGAATCAACTGGGTTTTAACATTTCAGTCCAATTATTGGTGTCGTGTCCCTAGGAGGAATGGGGTTTGAAATGGTGACAATGAATGGTTAGGTAGAAGGCCTAAAATCCCAGTTATTGTTTGTATACGTGACTAGCTTGTAGTATTGGTGAAGGATCCACTCTTGCTAGCTATCTGGATTGCATTGTCAAATCATTTTCAAAAGTTTTAAAATAGTTCCTGAGGCTGCCTGACCTCTAAGTATGAACTGTGACAAAATGTGGGATAAATGCAGTGAGGAGCCTTTTCCCCCCTTGCTACTGACACTTCCAATTTATTGACCTAAAGCCCATGTTTTATTCTTAAAGCTAATGTACATTCTTTAATAAGCTGCTGCTGCCCACAATGTGTTCATTTTCAGGAAGATTAGTGGATCAAAACCTAAATAAGTTGGGGAAAGATGAAATGTTGCAGATGATTCGACATGGTGCTACACATGTGTTTGCCTCAAAGGAGAGCGAGATCACCGATGATGATATTGATGGTATTTTGGAAAGAGGCGCAAAGAAGGTGAGATGAAATTATTTATTTGAAAAATTCAATCTGAATAATATTGAAATGAATTTTTTCCAATTTAATCTTATATCAAGACTGTAGTGGCTAGCATAAAGACACTTAAATTGGTGGTCATTAGATTGATAGATCTGAGGCTTTGAGCATCTTGGTTTTGTCCTTAGTTGAGGGGATTACATCATTTCTATCAAAAATATAAATTCATGCTTGGGCAGACTGCCTTAAACAAATTTATAGTCCTTAATTTGGCTAAAATTTACATTTTAGCATTCTGGTTTCAGATTTTATTAATCCACCATGAGTAGATGGCTGTAGCACCAATGATCTCCAAAAAAACAAAACAAAACTCTGGTTAAAAGCCTTTTCAGCAAGAGCACTCAGTAAAGCACCTCAACTCCCAGAGGATCTGCTCCATATAATAATATGGATTCAAGCTTAGGTATAAAGGTTTAAGTGAAGCAAGTACCATTCTTCTTCCTGTTTCATTGTAAAAAGCTAGAATAGCTCCCATTGTTGTTTAACTTTTAATAGGGGAAATATTTTAGATGTTTGTTCCATTTTTAGTATTAGCAAAAATTAAGCCTAGCTATTTGAAAGAAATGCTACCTTTAACTTATTGTTGTACTACTGCAATAACTTTGAAATACAGACCAATCTGAGTACAAGACTTAATAAAAGTATCATGCGCAAGCATGCAAGAAGCGATCTTCATTGTTTTTAAAATAAACACTGTGGAATGAAATTGTAAATCTTCTCCAATGTTACATTTTCCAAAATAGCTTAAATAATACAAAAGTTAGTAAAAAGCTTCGGTAACTCCCATCCCTCTTTTGACGCTTTCGATTGATCTGTAAGTTTGTATACCATAACAAGCTCTCGTATAGGTTTCCAAATAACCCCAAACCCAGCCACCAATCCCCTATCCCTGCCTGCCAAAAGCCTTTACAAACAAAAAAGGTGTTACGCTGTCTCCAGAAAACACTCTGGCCAGGACTTGAACGAACCTCCAAGGGAAACGAGTTCCATAACATCGGGGCAGCAACTGAGTGCCTCCCTGTGAGCCCTCATCATATGAACAAGACTAATAGATGGTACCCACAGGGAGGTGCTCCCGGCCAATTGCAGGGGCAACAGCTTGGCATGGAAGGACAGGCAGTCTCTAGATATGTGGGGCCCAGACCATTTAGGGCTTTAAAGATCAAAACCAGCACCTTGAATTGTGCCTGGAAAGCTATAGGGAGTCGGTGCAGACTACGGAGCACCAGTATAATGTGCTCCCAGTACCTCACCCCCAAAAAGAGGCGAACGGTTGCATTCTGCTCCAGCTGCAGCTTCCAAACAGTCATCAAGGGCAGCCCCATATAGAGTGCGTTGCATTAATCCAGCCTTGAGGTGATAAAAGCGTAGATAACAGTGACCAGATCCGAATCGGAAATAAAAGGCTACAGCCTCCTCACCAGATGGAGTTGGTGAAAAGCCCTCCTGGCCACCACTGCAACCTGACAATCCAGGCGCAGCAAGGGGTCTAAAAGCACTCCGAAGACTGCGGACCTGATTGACCAAAGGGGGCCGGATTCCATCAATAAGAGGAGTCCCAGTCCCCTCCAGGTCACAAGACTGGTCAACCATCATCACCTCAGTCTTGTCTGGATTCAGCTTCATGCAGCTCACCCACATCCAGTCCCCAACAGCAGTCAGGCATCGGGTAAGCACTGAGACTTCAGGACCTGGGTCAGATGAAAAAGAGAGGTAGAGCTGGGTGTCACCAGTGTACTGATGGCACTTCACCCCAAACCTCTGAATGACCTCACATTGAACAAGAGGGGAGATGGGATAGAACCCTACCAGACCACACAGGAGATGTCCTGAGAGGATGACGAGCAATTGCCCATCATCTCTCTCTGGGACCTCCCCGGACAGGAAGGAGTGGAACCATTTGAGTGGACCCGCGCATCCCCACCAGGTTCCGCAGTCGTATCAACACCTCGTGATCAATTGTATCAAAGGCCGCCGAAAGATCTGACAGGATCGCCCAGGCCTTTTGAGGGGGGAGGGTGGGTTAGTGTTTTAACGCTTCCCTACCTTTTTATTTTATTTTTTCCCAACCCTGTTTATATTGTTGTCTTTTTAAGGGTTTTTAAAAAACAAAAATTGTTGTGTTTATGAATTGTTTTATTGAGTTGTACGTCGCCCCGGGATGCCGTAGGCATGGGGGGGCGACTAACAAATGTTTTAAATAAATAAATAAATAAATAAGGCAGGGCAGAATTCCCTTTGTCAGTCTCCAGGTGCAGGTCATTGACCCCGGCCACATACAGTCTCATACCCGGGATGAAAGCCCGACTGAAATGGGTCCAGGAATCCGATGACATCAAGATGAGCTTGGAGCTGTTGGGCAACCACCCATTCAATAACTTTCCCAAAAAAGGGATGGTTAGAGACTGGTGACAAAGAGTCAGCGTCCAAAGATGGTTTCTTAAGCAGGGGCCGGACAACCGCAGTTTTAAGTATGTCCAACATCCTCCCCTCCCGAAGGGAGGAGTTGACAACCCCAACCAGCAACGACCCCAGCGTCTCCTGGCTGGCTTTCACTGGCCATGACAGGCAAGGATCTAGTTTACAACTAGTCACCCTCACCACCCCGAGCACCACTCCGAGCACCTCCCCCACATTGGTGAGTCATACAGACTGAAACTGATCCAGATAAACATGGCAAGACTGAGCTTCCATAACCTCATACTCTGATTTTATTACTCCACCATGAGGATTATCCACCTGATTCTGTAGGTAAAATGGCAGCACCCAAGTCGTGGTGAAAATGTGCGGTTTTTGCCTGTGAAGTAATGAAAAAAAATGTCAGTGTCTGCAAAGTCTCGTCCAGCATTAGATGACTCCATTTCCAGGCGGAGGCAGACCGGATTAACCAGGCCCCTCACCACCCAGACCAGCTCTGCTGGATGAGACTTTGCAGACACTGTGATACCAGAGAAGAGAGCTTTCTTCGCAGTCATGGCATAGTCCTTTAAAAACCATCTATGCTGCAATCAGTCAGCTTCAGTACGAGTTGAGTGCCACCTGTGTGCTAACTGCCTACCGCTTCAGCTGCCTCAGGTCCTCTGTATGCCAGAGGGACCTGTGCTGCTGCAGCTGAGACAACGGATGTCTGGGTGCAACCATGTCGATGGCCATGGTCAAGATGTCATTCCACAAGGCGACCAGGCCATTGACAGAGTAACTGCTAAGGTCTGTAGGTAAATCCCACAGAGAGTTCTGGAAACCAACTGGGTCCATTAGTCTCAGAGGACGCACTATCCTAATAGGTCCACCACCCTGACAAGGGCATAGAAGGGTAGGTACCTGTGCCTTCAGAAAGTAATGATTCAGCCACGACAAAGGTGTCTTAACACCCCCAATAATTGGAACCGCTGTTTCCAGACTTAATGTTCTAGACAAGTCCAATGTGTGTCCAACCTCATGTGTTGGACCAGCTATTTCCTGGGATAGGCCCATGGTTGTCATGGTGGCCTGCTCCATCCTTGAAAGACTGGCTTCTATGTGTATGCTGAAATTGCCCAAGACAATAAGTCTTCCATTTTTCCTGCAGCTTTTGTTGGGGAGGAAAATGCAGGGACAGATACACATTTAAAAACTGGCCAGGGTAATCATTCACTCACATTGCGATCTAATTTGGAGGATAGTTTCATAACGTTTTTGGATAAGTTTAACCCTGGCAGTCATTCACCAGAATATCACTGTATGAATGACCAGAAAGAGATTCCACCTAATTCTCAGTTCCAGATAGGCAGAGTTTGTGGTTGTGGTCCGTTCCAGGAACAATTAACTCAGGTATCTAGGGACATTGAGCAAATCAAGAGATGCTTATTTACAAGCCTCCCAGGCATAACAAAATTATGTGAGGAATTAGAGCCAACTGGGCACGCTTGCCACTAAACGGGTAACTATAGATCACCCTACATGTATCCCTGAGGAAGTGTCCATTCCGGATACAGGATGGATTACTTTGGATAGTTATGCAGAATCGGCAGAGAATAAACCTTACGGCTTTAAAGAGAATATTGAAATACAACTGAGGGCGGAGAACCTAATTATTTATGAACTAAAGGAGTGAGAGAATGAGACACAGGATATACTAAAGAAATCTGCAAGTTCTTAATTAGGAAGTGCAAGTTATCCCATTATAAGTTGGATAATGAAGTAGTTTATTGTAAGAGGCTATGGAGATATTGGGGATCCTTTAAGTTTCTACGCACTAGAGTTGGCTTCAAGAATTTAAGTGTGACACCGGAAATTTTTAAGCCATAACTTCCCTATTAAGATTTATAACTGCAGGAGAGGTAGGAGCACTAGTAGAGGTAGATGATCATATTCTCATTTGGCTCCGGACCAAACGACACCTGGTAGATCATTATACCGAACCTTCTGTAAGCAAGTAATTAAGCTAGAATCCAGAACTGGGAGAATGGATAGCAGGAGCAGTGACATTAAGCAGTCTGTGCACATCTTAAATCAAGAGTGCATCAAGACTCAAGAAGAGCCCATCTGGAGAAATTTCAACCAGGCTAAATGACTCAGGGTCAGATTAGACCCTGTTGACCCAAGCCTGCTAAGAATTACATCTTGGAATATAGCAGGCTGGAAGTCACAGGCTGCTGACCCTGAGCAGCCTGGGCTGCTGACGCAATAAACTACTCATGAAATTCCCCAAGACAATAAGTCTGGGCGATTCCAACACCATCTCAGAGACCAGCTTGACTAGAACAGTCAGTCAGCTGAGCAGCAGGGTGGTCAGTACACCAGCAGAATTCCTAATCTAGTCCCTGCCAAATCCAACACGAGGTGGATATGATCCATGTTGGCGAATCAGGCACCAAATACCTTTGAAAGGTCAAGGTGTTCTTACAGACCATAGCCACTCCACCACCACCACCTCTGGCCCCCAATCCTAGGCCGATGTTGCACTGAGTACCCAGCTGGCACCATCTAGGACAAAATTGGTTCTGACTTACTTTGATAAGTAAGTTCTGATAAGTAAGTTCTGACTTACTTATCAAAGTAAGTGCCCACAGAATATTTTGCCTTGCATTTTAACTTGAGGAATAGCTCAGATTTCATTCAGTTTATAAAATTCTATAAAATGACTGCCACTGCGTAGTCATGCTTTACAATCTGCTATTCATATGTCCTCTTTGGGATTCAGTCTGCAAATAATTTCTATTTATTTGATAGGGGATTCCAGTAAAAAATAAATATATATATTCCCTTAATTTTTGATGGCAGGATATAAATGTTAAGACCGTGATCTTAACGCAGGAGGAACCTGCACTGGCGGAAAGCCCCGGGGCACCGGTGGTCACAGCACCGGATCCAGCTCCCGTCCCTGCGCCATGCAGGGGGAGCTGGAGGATGTGGGGCCACAGGAGCTACAGCAGAAGGGTAGACTAATGGGTGTGCCCTGACCCCAAGAAGGTGCTGCATGTCAGTGCTGTGGGCTGTTTTGGGGGCTGCCAGGGCCAACTGTTGCTTGTGGGAGCCCTGGACAGTCCCTTGCGAGATCCTGCCCCTTCTGTACTTCTCACTGTGCCGCGGTGCTGGGACGGGAGCTGGGTCACATGGGGAACCAAACCATCCAGGGTTCCCGCGAGCGATGGTGAGTGCTGCGGGTCGGTTTTGGGGGCTGCCAGGGCCAGTGCGTGCAGCAGCTTCTCGGGGTCACGGCGGCTGGTGCCTGTCCCTGTTTGGTAGCACCGGAGAAGGCGTAAATCCCCACAGGCACAGCCAGTTCGTTCGTGAGGTGAGCTTCCCAATGGGGGTAAACCTCGTTGGGGTGTCCACCAGTCCTGGAGAGCCTGTCCTGGGGTTGTAAACCCTTTGGAAGGCAGTGCTTCCCACTCTGATGACGGCACGTGGAGTGTGACCTCCGTGGATGATGATGATGATTATTATTAGCAAGCATTTATATAGCGCAAGCAATGTACCTGGCGCTTTACAAAGTAATGGAATAGACATGGGCCAGCGGAACTTTGCTTCCACCAGCAGCTGCACCCCCTGCTCCCAGCCGCTTGCTAGATCTTGGCCCCTCCGTCGGCGTACGGACCCTTGTGCTGGCAGGAGGGGGTTAGCGGGATCACGGTCTAGACCACAATCACAGTATCCCTACTTTCAGATCTTAATAAAATTAGTAATACATTATTGTACTTTAGATATATTAGCTCCCTCAATATTATGTTTTGGGTTGCTAATCTTCCTTTCAAACAGTCTTCTGAATTATTCCTCCATCCATTTTTAGTAAATGCCACAAAGCTATTAATAGTAACATCCTCCTTTCGCTGTGTTTCTTGCAATACTAATATTTGAAAATTTTGAATAATAGATAATCAGGAGGGGCCATCTTACATAAATTAGTCATCTTCATTACATTGAGAGGTGTCAGGCTCTGAACATCTATCTGCTTGCTAATGAGGAAGAGCTTTTTTGGAAGATTGATGCCTATTTGATTTTGTCTTTCTCAGACAGCAGAAATGAATGAAAAACTGTCCACAATGGGTGAAAGCTCACTCCGAAATTTTACAATGGATACAGAATCCAGTGTCTATAACTTTGAAGGAGAAGATTATAGAGAGAAACAAAAGGTAATGCCTGACTTTTCAAATTCAGTTCTTTAAATGATACTACACGCTATTTTTTGAATACATACGTAGTTTGAAAGTCCAGCATGTAGCACCTGCTGGACTGTGGGAAACCTTTGCCCTCTTTGCAGTCACGTGGAACATGAGTACAATCTCCAAGGGCTACATGGGAGTGGGGTACATTCAGGAAGAGGAGGGTTCAGGTCATGGACTGTGCCATAGAGCTGTCCTTTATCCTTGTGTGCATTCCCTCCTCTCTGGTCCCTTCCTCTGAGCTCAGTCGTTTGGTATTTGAGGTTAGGAACTAGATCCAGGAACTGGAGAAAGGCCACATAAAAACTAGCCTCGGGCCATATTTGGCCCCCCGGCCTGAAATTTCCCAACCCTGATGTAGAAGGTTGTGCTTTCCTTAAATATATTCTGAATGCAATGTATATGCTGTATGCATTTGAGTCTGTGTTTGTTTAATGCTCTAGATGGCATTCACGGAGTGGATTGAACCCCCTAAAAGAGAACGGAAAGCTAACTATGCCGTGGATGCTTACTTCAGGGAAGCTCTTCGTGTCAGTGAGCCCAAAGCACCTAAGGTGAGTTGACTAGATTTAAAAAAAGAACAAAAAAAATAATTAAAATGCACAAAAAGGTATTTTTCCTTTCAACTCCCCTCTGTGCTCCCTCATCACTTCTGTTTTGTGCATCATGACTTATAAGAGTTTTATAGATTATTATATATCTCTTGCTCCCACTGAAAACTACCTTGTTTAGACACTACAAGGTTTTTGAATGGATTCAACTGTAATGCAAAGATCCCAAACTTTTTGAAAATGAGTATGTATATGTACATGCTTGTGTGTGTTTTGCTTAGGCTCCACGACCTCCGAAACAGCCTAACGTTCAGGATTTCCAGTTCTTTCCTCCACGTTTGTTTGAATTGTTGGAAAAAGAGATTTTATACTACAGAAAAACTATTGGGTACAAGGTAAGAAATCTATTCTTTCTCTAGAAGTTTGGCTTCTTTTAAGAAAATGTAATGTTTTTAATTGGTTACTTTTGATGCTTTGAGTGTATTTTAAGCTTTGTAACGCAATTCAGGTAGACTACAATTACCACTCTTACATGGGGGGCAGCTGGTGATCTTAGGAGAATTCTGATTAACTTCATCAGATGAAAATGTTAAGCCTGGTGAAATTTGGCAATCTAAAAATCTTTCAGGTACCTCGTAATCCTGACCTGCCAAATGCAGCCCAAGCACAAAAAGAAGAACAGCTTAAAATTGATGAAGCTGAACCCCTTAATGATGAAGAGCTAGAAGAAAAGGAGAAACTACTAACCCAGGTATGGTCCACCCTTTTTGATAACCTCTAGCTGGAACTAAATTTCTTCTTTCATATAGAGGAAAAGCCTAATGAAGATGTGAAGAGACTACTTGTTCTCAAACCAGTAACTGTTTAAAGATACTAGTGCGTGCTGCATTTTTTTGAGTATACATCAGTAGCAATTTTCTTAAGCTTATTTTCTCATGTTTACTTGAAACTATTATTTGTAAATAGTTGGCTTTATGAGCTTATATTTGAGATTCTACATTGATGCAATATACTAAAATTGGCAAAAACATGCAATTTGAGTATGACCTGCTGCAAAACTATTGATGGGGTGGACTGTGGCTCAGGTGGTAGAGCGCTTGCTTTATATGTATAAGGTCCCAAGTTCAATACCCGGCATCTCCGATTCAGGATGTCGGGTAGCATGCATGGGTGAGGCCTCTGCAGGAAGCCCTGAAGAGCTGGATTTGAAACCCTGCTGCCATGTCAGGTTGTGACAATACTGGGCTAAAATGGACCATTGGTCAGGCAGCTCTTTATATTGCTTTGTCATATTGCTTGTTTACATGTGTCAAAGTAACTTCACTGAATTGTAATTTCGATTTTTGTTGTTGTTACAAAGTAATTTGTGAAGTTTATTTTCTTAGTGGAGGATGTAGTACTATGTTTTTATACAGTGCCCCTCTGCCAGATGGCGCTCAGAGTACTTTACAACATTTAAAATACAATAAAACACTATCATTTTAAAATCAATATAAAATCAATTAAAAAACTATTTTAAAGGGAAAATTAAAAAGGGGAGGAAAAACAAATGAAGGGGAACAAGCAGTGGATTCTCTAAAAGCATCTGAAAAAACAAAAATGTTTTCAGGTGCTTTAAGGATCCCACCACAGCAAAGGCCAGGATCCCCAAACTTCAGGTGCAATAACTGTGTAGTTTAGTATAATTTAATAAAAGATGTGATTGGACCTAATCTATTCATAATTTCTAGCTTGCCTAGCAGGCAGCCGTTAGTAACTGTAGAAATAAAAATATGGCAACTGTGAACTCTAGTTCAGTCTGATTAAGGGCATTAAACAGGGCTTGAACTTCACAGTACAATTGTGAGTACTGCTTCGTGCCCTCTCCAGTCCATCCTAACTTTTGAACAGCTGTAGGCTGGAGAATCCCACGATAGTTAATTTTTTTAGCAGTGACTTGGATGGAGGAGTGGAAAGTATAGTTATCAAATTTGCTGATGAGATGCAGCTGGGAGGAATTTCAAACATGTTGATGAGAGGATTAGAATATAAAAACTTTGATAATCTGGATAATTGTACTGAAATTGAGTGAAATTTAATAGACATGTTAATACTTAGGAAAGAGAAATGGAATATTCTGGAAAGGGTTCCACGGTGAGCAATAAAGGTGGATAAAGGGTTTAGAATAAGAACATAGGATGCTGGGCTAGATGGGCCATTGGTCTGACCTAGTATGGCACTTGTCTCTGACAGTGGCCAATCACGTGGTTTGGGAGAAGCACCCAACAGGTCACAATGGGGGATCCATTGCCTGCTGTTTTCCCCCAGCTCCCATCATGTTCCCTCATCCTGTCTTCTGGAAACTGTCCAAACCTCTTTTAAACTCAGCTATAGTACTGGCCCTTACCACAGCCTTTGGCAGTAGGTTCTGCAACCCAATTATATGCTGAGTGAAAAAATATTTTCTTTGTTTTAAACTTGCCACCCATGAGTTTCATGGAGTGTCCCCTGTTCTAGTACTAGCTAAGAGGGTAAATAACTGCTCCTTGTTTGTTAGTTTCACACCACTCATGATTTTATAGACCTCTATCATATCTCTGTTGTCTCTTCTCCAAACTGAAGAGCCCCAACCTACCAAGCCTCTCCTCATACGGGAGCCCTTCCATGCCCTTGATTTTCTTTTTTGACTGCTGCTGCACACTGGGCTGAGGATTTCAGTGTATTGTCCACAATCACTCCCTGATCCTTTTCTTGAGTGGTAACTTCTAGCTTAGTACCCAGCATTGTGTAC
>QEPC01000136.1:677587-747422 GCA_003113815.1 Sphenodon punctatus | reverse complement strand
GTGGGTGGGGGGTGTCCCCCCTTCCACCCGCGCAGCCTGGGAGGGGGAGGGAATTAATTTTAATTTATTGCATTGGTTTCAATGGGGACACAGCGCCCCATTGGAACCAATGCAATAAATCCGGTACCGGCACACCGGATTTAATCCGGGAATCCGGTTTTTGTGAAACCGGTAACCGGTAAAATCCGGTGTACCGGTAATGGGACCGGGCCCGTCCCTAGCTTATATTGTTGCAGCTAACTTTCTATAGTTTGAGTCTCTAACTTCTCCACCCCCTCCCCCCAGCTGATGCGACTTCATGGATGATTTATTCCACTATTAATCAACATAGAATAGCTTTCTTTGGCAATGCAAATTGCTCATCCAGAGATGAATTCTAAATGCAATTTGCATTTGGCTGTTGTAGAGACAATAAATCTAGATTATACTTGGGTGTAGTCATCCTGATCTTGTATCAAATGGACTGTTGATCCTATAAAGAGCGTATAATTGCTTTTTCATCTTTTAGAATGTCGTAGGGTTAAATTATTGGCAACATGAAAATACAAGTTTCAAAGAGAAACTCATTTTGGGCAGAGGTGGTGTTCAAGGAACAAATGAATTTGTCAGTATTCTGCACTGGAATTCAGAACTTTATAACTAATTGTTGTGTGTACTTAAACTTTCTCTTATTTTCCCTTAGATTGGTAGATATAAAGCACCTTTCCATCAGCTGAGAATATCGTATGGTACTAACAAAGGGAAGAATTATACAGAGGAGGAGGACCGCTTCCTCATCTGTATGCTTCACAAGCTAGGCTTTGATAAAGAAAATGTTTATGATGAACTGAGGCAGTGTATTCGCAACTCTCCCAAATTCAGATTTGATTGGTTCCTCAAGTCCAGAACTGCAATGGTATGTGTTGGTTAGTATATGTTCATTGTTTCTAATTCTTGGAAGGCATTAACGTTTTCAGTTGTGTAAGTTGTGGATTTCCTTTTAACCCTCAGACAATTGAAAAATGCACTGTATTAATTTGGTATTGGGGTAAAATAGACCCAAATTAAGTCACAGTTGGAAAAAAATAAATGTGATTTGAAAATGACTCCAGTTTAACAGAAATTTAAATATTTTTTTGAAGAGTTATTGTTTGCGGTACAGAAACAGTACTAACACAAAAGGTATTTGGGGCCAGTAGTATCCCAGCATTCCCAAAATTATGGTACTGGGTGTTGAATTGAATGTTTGGAGTGACTATGACACACACACACACACACACACCCGCCCCGTACCTTAGGCGAGGCTTGTAGTGGTTACAACTGGGGGTGGGATGTACCAACACAAGACAGTTGACCCCCATTTTTGCTGAGGAATACATGGAGCATGATGCTAAAAAAACTTTATGGTTTTTGTTTACTCCTTTGGAGCTTGATTTACACCAAAATCCATCCTAGGGTTAAAACCTGAGCATGAAAATGATAAATAAGAAACATTTCCATGGCAGTGCCACAGATGTGTGCAGCAGGCAGTGCACCTTAAAGGCCCTTAGTGAGGGTGGGGGGGAGCTGATGGTGGTTTGGTGGTTTATCCAGGGGAGGTTATGTTTTTAGGGAAGGGAGGGGTGTTAGTACGGTTATATGCTTGTTGGGAGGTTAGAAATTCCTCCTGTCCCTGTGAGAGGGGGGTTGGAGTGGGTTGTGGGGGGAACCTTTCCCCTGGTGAGAGTGGGGGGAGAGGTTCCTGGAGTGTGTATGTTAAATACTGCCCAGTGAGAGCGGGTGGATGGGGGGATTTTGGGGGGTGGCTGGTCTCCCTCGCTGCCTGGGCGGTGGCTGGTCTCTTGGGGCAGGGGGGTGGTGAGATCTGTGAGACGGGTCAGGTGCTTGTTGCCTGTCTCTCTCAATTCCTCCTTCAGGCAGGTGATGAGATGGTTCGTGATCAGAGGACTCCTGGCCTGAGTCTGATGCTGCTGAATGCGCAATTGGTGGTTAATAAATCCACTACAGCCGTGAGTTAATTTTGGACCATGATGCTGACGTCATGTGCATTACGGAGACCTGGTGGATGATGAGTCAGGGCCTATTTTGGCCTATTTTGGTACTCGGTGCAGCATCAGCCTTGGTTGGAGGGACGGGAAGGCGGTGTAGCCATTGCTTTTAGGGATTTGTGGTCTGTCAGGAAGTATCAGGTGCAGGCCATATCCGGTAGAGGGCCTCCATCTTGTTTGATTTGGCAGGGGACAGATCGGGGGTGCTGCTGGTATACCATGCACCTACCTGTATGGCAGCATTCCTACACGCTCTGACAGAACTGGTGTCGAACATGGTGTTGCGCTCCCCGAAGACATCAGTCTTGGAGGATTTCAGTATACATGCTCACACCAGTCTTGGCAGTGCGGAGCGTGAGGCCATGGCTTCCATGGGAATCATGAGCCTGTCACAAATTGTCAACGGCCCAATGCATGATGGGGGTGGGGGGACATACCTTGGACCTGATTTTTTTGCACCAGCCTTGACGTGGGTGATTAGTTGATGGCGGAGGTGTTAGCAGAGCCTTTGTCATGGACAGATCATTACCTCCTGCAAGCACGTCTCCTGGCGTTTGTCTGCCCCTGGAGGAGTGTAGCACCAATTCGGATGGTTCACCCCTGGAGACTAATAGAACCTGAGAGGTTCCGGAATGCTCTTAGGGAGTTACACTCTGATCTCCACGACCGCCCGCTCAATGACCTTGTGGCTTTATGGAACACCTTGCTGATGAAGACCATCAACTGGATGGCTCCGAGGTGTCCGCCCCCTCGGCGATGGCTCCTCCGGCCTCCGTGGTTTATGGAGGACCTGAAGTTGTTGAAGTGGGAAAGGTGGCAGCTGGAGCAACGGTGGTCCCATTAGCATGCTGAAGCTGACAGATTGCAACATAGAGCCAGTTTACGTGTCTATGCTGTAGCTGGAAGGGCAACAAAAAAGGAGTTTTTTGCTGCCTGTATAGCCTCTGCAAAATCTCATCCAGCAGAACTTTTCCGGGTGGTGAGGGGGTTGGTCAGGCCTCCCTTCCTCCGCCTGGAACTGGAGTCATCCATTATCCGCTGTTACATGTTTGTTCATTATTTTGCAGAGAAAATCGCTCGGATTCACCACAACTTTGACACCACACTTATTGCAATGGGTGAACCAGATGTTGTGGAAGTCCCGCCTTGTCCAGTTTCCTGGGATCAATTCCAGTTGGTGTCGTTCACCAAGGCAGGGGATGTTCTTGGAGCTGTTAGGGCCACCTTTTGTGAACTTGACTGGTTAAGGCCAGCCAGGAGACAGTGGGGCTGTTGCTGGTGGCAGTGATCAATGCCTCTCTTCGGGAGGGCAGAGTGCTGGGCTGCCTCAAAAAGGCGGTGGTGCAGCTTCTACTGAAAAAACCCATCACTTTACATTGATTTCCTCGCCAGTTACTGGCTGGTCTGTAACCGTACCTTTTTAGAAAAGGTTATTGAACGGATTGTGGCTCAGCAGCTGCAGGGGCATCTAGACCGCACCGGTTATCTGGATCCCTTGCAGTCCGGCTTTCATCTAGGCTATGGCACTGAGACTGCACTTGTGGCTTAGGTTGACGACCTCCATCGTGAATTAGATCAAGGTCACTCAATCTTACTAATTCTGTTAGATCTATCGACTGCTTTTGATACTGCTGACCATGAAATGTTGGTGACTTGCTTGCAGTATCGAGCTGGAGTGGGTGGGATCGTTCTTGATTGGTTCTGCTCTTTCCTAGCTGCAAAGACTCAGCATGTGGTGCTCAGGGACTGTTTTTCATCTCCACGAGACCTTGTGTGGAGTCCTGCAAGCTTCCGTCTTGTCCCCACTCCTGTTCAACATGCATATGCAGTTGCTCTGTGAGCTCGTGAGACAGTATGGGGTGTGGTGGTATCAATATGCTGATGACACCCAACTCTACCTCTTTTTATCTGACCCAAACCTGGCAGTCTCGGTGCTTACCCGATGTCTGGCAGTTGTAAGGGGCTGGATGAGATGACTGAAGTTGAATCCCGACAAGACGGAGGTGATGGTAGTGGGTAAGGCAGTGGATGTGGCGGCTCCCATCACTGATGGGATTCGCCCTCCACTGTTTTCCCAGGTTTTCAGCCTGGGCGTGCTCCTCTGCGGTCTGCCAGGAGTGCCCTTCTCGATGTGGCATGAATGAGGGAGGCCAGGTCCTGGCCAGAGACGAACGGACGCAGCCTCCGCACCAGATACAACTGGCGGAAGGCGGCCTTCGCCACTGCCTCCACCTGCTGCTCCAGCCAGAGGTCTGCATCCAGAATCGCCCCCAGACTCCGAACCTGCCGAGCTACGGGAGGGCGTGCCCCCCCAACCAGGGAGGCCGACACCTCCCTCGCTCTCCCCACCACCATCATCTCCGTCTTATCGGGGTTGAGCTTCAGTCTCCTCCGCCACGGCCTCCAAACACTGGGATAGCAGTGAGACGGCAGGGTCTGGGTCAGCTGAAAAAGAGAGGTACAACTGAGTATCATATTGGTGACATCGCATCCCGAACCCTCTCACAACCTCCCCCAAGGGCTGCATGTATGTATACATTAAATAACAATGGAGACAGAATAGTACCCTGTGTAACGCCGCATGATAAAGCGCAGGGCAAGATGTCTCAGCTCCCAGCACCACCCGCTGGCTTCTACCTGGGAGGAATGAGTGGAACCATTCAAGAACAGTCCCGTCCACACCTCCCAGGTCACGCAGCCGTCTCAACAGCAGCCCATGATCCATGGTATCAAAAGCGGCCGAGAGATCTAACAGGATGAGAAATGTTGAACATCCTGCATCCATCTCCCGGCGGAAGTCATCGACCAAGGCCACCAACACGGTCTCGGTGTCATAGCTGTGGCGGAACCCAGATTGAAAAGAATCCAGGAAACCAATGCTATCTAGATGTGCCCCCTGGAGCTGGGTCGCCACCGCCAGCTCAATAACCTTCCCTAAAAAGGGAAGGTTAGAGACAGGACAGTAGCTGGCGAGTGCGTCCACGTCCAACGATGGTTTCTTCAGCAGGGGGCGCACCACAGCCTCCTTGAGACTAGGCGACAGCCTCCCCTGCTGCAAGGACGCGTTGATCACCCTTGCCAGCACCGTCCCCAATGTCTCCCTGGAGGCTTTCACCAGCCAGAATGGGCACGGATCGAGTTCACAACTGGTGACTTGCACAGACCCCAGGACATCCACTGCATCGGCTTGTGTCACTTCCTGAAACTCCTGAAGGGCGGGGTAGAAATTCAAATAAATATATGTGGGGTGGGAGGGAGGGGAAGTGGATGCCAGAAATTAGTAGTGAGAGTTGTTACTCTTGTATTAGGGACTTTTGAATACCCACCTATTGGACTGCAGGCTGAGGGAACCTTGTGTATGAAAAGGTAGAGTACAGGGCACAGGCACTGTTCATCCTACACAGTGCAGATGCGTGTCTGCAGAGGTTCCCAAAGTGGGGTTGGGATAGTGTCATCTGTGGATGGAGTTGCAAACACAATGCTATTTGATATACTTTGCATGTATTTATTGTTATCTGGGGTCATGGAATTACAGTTAAGTCTCAAAATAGGATGGCTCAGGCAAAATTTAGGGAACTACTGCTCTAAAACTTTCCCACTCACTAGGAGGAGGCAGTAGTAGAGGGTTCAAATTGCAGCAGCCCTTTTCCCACTGCCATTGATGATTATCTGCCACCAGTATTGGGGGGCTTCTCTCGTTGCCAGCCAATCAGTAGTAGAGAGAGGGAAGGACGGAAGAATTTGACAAGACAGAAGATTATTATTTTTTCGAACCACATACAGTGCTTCACAAGAAAGTAATGGGCTAGTCTGACTTGTGGAAGATTGCTGAGGACCCTAGAACTGGATAGTTTTTTGTTAGGGAGAGCAGCTAATGCGCCTCTTTAGATGCAACATCTCTTGGGTGGTAAAGATGTTTGCCTTGGGGCTGCGTGTAGTGTCTAAGCATTGTCACTCTTTTGACCCCATTTTCCCCATGTTAACTCCACATTGGTTTCACGGAAATATCAGGTGTGGCAATAATGTGTTTAGTCCTCGTAGCTAACGTCGTGTCTAAGAATATGCAGTAGTGTGTTTACTGTCTGTCCCTGTCATAGAGTTAAGTGCAGCGTTTGGGTGATAGGACCTTGGTGTGTGTCTCCATTTCCGGTGATAAATCTCTGATTCTCCCAGGACGCTGCTGGCAGGATGCCCATGTGTGTTTCAAACATGGGCTTATTATCAAACATGGGTCGGTTAGGGCCACCAGCTGTGAATTAGAGCCTTGCCCGTCCTTGTTGGTGAAAGCCTCCAGGGAGATACTGGGACCAGTGCTGGCGGGGGTTGTCAATGTGTCCCTTCAGCAGGGGAGTTTGCCCCCTGGTCTCAAGGAGGCCGTGGTGCGCTCCCTGTTGAAGACGTCCTCCTTGGATGTGGACACACTCGCCAGTTACCGACCTGTCTCTAACCTTCCCTTTTTTAGGGAAGGTTATTGAACGGGCGGTGGCCTTGCAGCTCCAGGCTCACCTAGACAGCATTGGTTTTTTCGACCCGTGTCAATCTGGGTTTCAGCCCGGCCATGGTACGGAGATGGCCTTGGTGGATGATCTCCGCTGGGAGATGGATGTAGGACGTTTGACACTACTGGTCCTGCTAGATCTCTCGGCTGCGTTTGACCATGGACCATGGGCTGCTGTTGAGACGGTTGCGTGACCTGGGGGGTCTGGATGGGACCACCCTTGGTTGGTTCCAGTCATTCCTCTCAGGGAGGACCCAGCGGGTTGTCCTTGGAGAAGAAACATCTAGTCCCTGGGCCCTGGACTGTGGTGGTCCGCAAGGTTCAATCCTGTCTCCTTTACTGTTTAATGTGTATATATATGCAGCCCCTGGGGGAGATCATGGGAGGGTTTGGTGTGCGTTGCCACCAATATGCTGATGACACCCAGCTTTACCTCTTTTTCAGCCGACCCAAGCCCTGCCGTCTTAGTGCTGTCTGTGTTTGGAGGCCGTGGTGAGTTGGTTATGGCAGAGCAGACTGAAGTTCAATCCTGATAAGACGGAGGTGATGATGGTATGCTGGGCGGGGGAGGTGTTGCCCCCTCTTGTGGAGGGGGTGCGCTCCTCCGTGGCCCAGCAAGTTAAGAGTCTGGGGGTGTTATTGGACACGGGTCTCCGTCTAGATCAGCAGGTGGATATGGTGGCGAAGCTGGCGGAACGCTGCCTATCTGATACGGGGCCTGCACCTGTACATCTCCAGACCTGACCTGGCCACTTTTATCCATGCCTTCATCACCTCGAGGCTGGACTACTGTAACACATTCTACGTGGGGCTTCCCCTGACGCTGGCCCGGAGGTTGCAGCTAGTGCAGAATGTGTCGGCCCATCTCTTAACAGGGGCGGGCTGACGAGAGCACAGAACACCAGTGCTCAGTGCACTGGACTGGCTGCCTGTAACGTGCCGAGCCAGATTCAAGGTTTTGACTCTGATATATAAAGCCCTACATGGTCTTGGACCTGGATACCTCAGGGACCACCTCACCCTCTGCGACTCAGGATGGACCTTCCGGTCCACCGGGGGCACCCTCCTGGAGGTCCCCCACGTAAAACGGAGGGCTACAATGGAGAGGGTGTTCTCGGTGGCTGGGCCCCGGTTGTGGAGCTCTCCCCCAGAGGAAGCACGACTGGCCTCGAGTCTGTTGGCCTTCCGTCGGGCCTGTAAGACATGGCTGTTCTCCCAGGCCTTTGGAGGCGGGGAGAATGGGCTAAATTTGTGTGGGGGTGTGTGTTCTAAATGGGTTTTAATGATGTTGATGTAGATTTTAATGTTTTAATATATTTTATATTGTGTTGGAAGCAGCCCCAAGATGCCGTAGGCATGGGGGGGGCGGCATATAAATGCAATAAAATAAATAAATTTATCGGGAAAATTAGCAGCCTGTCCATTTAAGTACTACAATGTAGTAAATGGGAGGAAATGCCCGTGGCTATACAATGGTAGCAACACATATTCAGCCATCCCTTTCCTTGTTTCTAAAGATGCCCAATACCTGGAAGCCTATGCAGCTGCATGACCTTTTTGGTATTTGGAAAAGGAGGAAGCCCCTGAGAGGCTTGTGGGGAATGGGAGCAGTGAGGAGGAAGCTCTTGGGGCCCCTGTAAGACTTTTTCTTATGTAGGGAGGAGGAGAAATACGTCTCTGGACTTGGCCATTGGCTTTTTTCTGGTGTGTGGGAGGAAGCCACAGGGGCACTCCAGTGATACTTTTGTAATGGTGCTGTGGGGAATCAGGGCAGAGCGGCTGGCAAAGGAGGCAGGCCTGAAAGGATATGGGGCTACACCACTTTTGGGAGGGGATAGGCGCAGCAGGGCTGTTGCATTTGTTTACTGGCTAGGGGAATTTTGGCCCAAGAGGCCTTCCTAAGTGTCCACCCAAATATATGATGATCTATTGAGGGATGTGTGTGTTTGGACTATAGAATCTCTTGGTGTGGGGATCGAGCCCGCTCTAATCCTTCTCTCTTTCTATTTACATGAAAAGCTATTTAGCATTAATCAGAAATCATGAGTTTGTTCAAAATTGTAGTTTCTTTCTTGAGTCTAAACCTTTAGAACACCCACACTGAAGTTACTTTCAAGCTATGTACTCTGCAACCATGAGGATGAAACCTTAAAGATTTTAAATGAAATTTGAAATTCCTGTGATGTCAGTCTCATGATTTCAGGCTTCTAGAAATCCCTAAATTCAAGTTACGAACCCTGTACTCCCTTGTGCATCTGAATGTGATTTATGTTTTGCTACTGAGAGAAAAATGCCAAATCTGTGTCTGGGTAGAAAATACGAATACTAAAGTTTGTTTTAAGAGGGGTCATACTGTGTAGTACATGGGTTTAAACTTGATTTCCAGGAAAGCCATGCGAAGTACAATAGAGAATTGCTTAAATTCTGAGTATGGAAACTATTTAATCAGAAATGAGTTCAGCTGAAACAGCACTGATGTACTTGATAGTAAATGTGTTGATGTTTTTCAAGTGTGTTTTTAAACATTAGAAAAGCAGCTTGGGGGCAGTCTTGGTTTTGGTCATCTGGAATTCAAGCTTGAAATGAGTACATATGCACATCAATCTGCACACTAGGGGGGAACATTGAGCTGAAACAGATTAATTAGGTGGCTTCATGATATATATATAAGTGTACAAACTGTACGTGTTAATATATCAAATGTTCGTAGAACTTTAAAATGTGGTGGCAAATAAGAGTTTATGCTTTGGTTGTGTATAACTTCCCTTAGTGTAGTACCTTTCATTCTTGAATACAGGGTTGTTGAATGTGGTGTTTGGCTGGAACCAGGTAAGGCTTATAGAAGCTACTGTGTATTTATACACTATGAAAATGCGAGTATGAATGTTATGTTCTCAGTTTAATATTAAACTGCTATTTAATATTTAATTGCCACAGAATGATCTGTAATAATTTTCCTTTGAGGTTTTGAAATTAGGAATGCAGGAATTCCCATTGTGTAGCATTTTAAGCTTTATGGATAATATCAAAAGTGCAAACATATGAACTTGCACTCATTTTAAGGTTTTTGTTGTAAGCTAACAAATAAGTAACTTTATAATTCTGGACTTCACCCCTTAATTTATTTTGCGGGTTTCATTCAAATCCTTTTGGCCATTGGCTTCTTTCTGGTGTGTGGTTTTGTTTTGTTTTGTTTTTGTCTATTTAACATTTCAAAACTAAATTTTCCCCTTGAGATTTTTAACTTTAAAGTATTTTCTTTTAAAAACACAATCAATCACAAAAGCAAAGCTTCCAATCCTAGTAATTTTAATGTTAAACTGTTTGAAGCTGGCCACTGCAGCTGGAGTAATCAAGTTGATCTCTCTTGTGTGTAAATCAGGAGCTACAGAGAAGATGTAATACCTTAATTACTTTAATTGAAAGAGAAAACATGGAACTGGAAGAAAAGGAAAAGGCAGAGAAGAAGAAACGTGGACCAAAGCCTTCTTCGGTGAGCTTCCATGCAAACAAATATGGATTCAAGTGCTTTTGTGAAGAAAACCATTTGGTTTTCTCTTTGGCCATGATCTGACAAATAATTAATTCAACGTAGTTGGATCTGGATCGGTCTTCTGTTTTGCTCTGTTCTTGTGAATGCTTCAGTAATATTCAACCAAAGTTCTTCAGGTGTAGGAAGAGAAGTATGTACCCCAGAAAAATTCCCCTTTGGTTTGTATTTCAAAGTGGCTGTTTGTTTGAACGCTGACAAGCGTGAGAAAGCGGTGACCTCGGTTTAGTGATCATCATGTCTCAGCTAAGGGAGAAAATTGATACAGTACTATTTGTTTACAACTGCTCATATGAATGCTACAGAAGGAGTAGTTAATTTGATTTAACTAAATCTGAAGTTACTTTATCTGAATGCTACCAAAGTGGAGTAGTTGGTTTTTACCTCATAACATGGCCTAGTAGTTTATGCATCTGGTGTCTTGAGAAACAATTGTGATGGGGGAAAATGAGTCACACTCTGCTCTCCCAGAAATAAATGTTCCATCAGGAACCCAGGTTTACTACATTTTCCCCATTGGCAGCATGTTTTGAAAAAGGAGGGAAGTTCCAAGAATATTTCATGCTTGGTAGCTATGCAGGTGAATGGATGAATTTGGCTCATTCACATATATAATCCCGTAAGCTTGTGTTAATGAAGATCCAGGAATGGTGGCAGCATGTCTTTACAAACATTTAATATTGTAGTAAATATCTCTTGATTAGTGTATTGCCCTTTGAGATGGCAGTTTGAGAAAAATGCACTTCTGAATACTGCAGTTTTCATGCCTCCTTAGAAGGCCAGAAACTGATCTATTATCTAAAAGGTTTTTGACATTTTTATTCTAGCCACAACTGTGTGTAGTACTGTAACTCTTTAGACAGTGTATATAGTATTATTGCAAAACTAGTGTTCAGATACTACTTGTTGTACACACTGAGCCTTAGGCACTAAGATTTTGATTATACCTCAACTCCCCCCACGCAGGACTCGGGTCCGCTCGGCGGCATCCTCCCTCAATCGCTACCCCTCCCCCCCTCCTCATTCAAATCGCCCCTCAACCGGGCCTAAAAAAAGGGGGGGGCGGAAATGGAAGGGGCGACTGGCGCTGATGTGCCCCAGGCGGCACCACCCCAGGGAGACCCCACAATGGACATCCCCTCCCTGGTGGTGTCAATGGAAAGGATCCATAAGCCCCTGGATTGTTTGTGGGAGCTGCAGGGCAAGGAGAACCATATGGCCATGAAGTTTGTCTGACCCACCTTCAAATGCCACTTTAAAAGTGGGTTTGGATTAGAGCTGAAATAGCCAGATTTCACATGTATGAATATTATCTTCATATTCTGATACCCATCCAAATAAGCATTCACATGTGAAACAAAATTTTAATTCATTTGTTTTAGCTGAAATAAATGTAGGAAACAAAGTAAGTGCAAATGGGTGGTAGCAGACAACCAGAACCAAATGTGGTTGAATTCAGCATATATATTCATATTTTGGACTATTCATTTCAGTTCAAGTTTGAATAGCCAGGCTTAATGTCCAGTGTAACCAAAGTCCACAAATCTGAGAACTTTATTTTGTTCACTCTAAAATGTGGTAACTGTTTCAAAGTAACCTGTGTTTTTTATTTGTATCTTGCAGGCACAGAAACGTAAAATGGATGGCGCTCCCGATGGTAGAGGAAGAAAAAAGAAGCTAAAGCTGTGAATGCTGAATTTTTGTAATCAGTAAACTTTCTAAAGTAGTTGTTTAATTTACGGGTCTTCATAAGATGTACTGTACAATGCTCAACTATTATGTCATTCAAGGACATTGGGTTCATCTGTTTACTGAACTAGGAAAATAGGACTTAATGTAGCTTCACTTTTTTAAATACAACATCTGTGCTGAAATTTTTTTTACCATTAACACTTGAAATAATAAAATAGGCTTCATTTATTAATAAGTGGCCTCAGTTGATTTTATTAATGCATAGTAGTCTCCTTATTTTCCTGCTCCTATTAAGGAATGGGTGAGATATAAATATAAATAAATAAATATTTGTTTCTCTCCCTTTGGGTACTTAGTAGTGGCATCTAGACCATGAATCATCTTCCTTGTTTAAAGCACATTTTATAGGTCTCGAAGTTCTTCTGTTAAGGATGAAAATCCTAGTCGATAGCCCATTTGTCTCCTTTTCTCAGCTGCTGCTTTGTGTCTTGCCAGCTCTCCCTTCTGTAGCAGAAATTCCCACCGATTGTGAAAAGGGTGGGTTGATATATAACCAGGAAAGTAAGTACTATGCACTTGAGGAATTGCGTAATGACACTGGTGGGAAGTTCTTGGTATCAGCTTATATTGGTACTATTGAAGACCACTTTCCACTAAAGCCTATGTTCTAAATTTTATGTGTGCGCGCTTTTTGGCAGCATGTATCAGACTTAACAATATGCTTTTTCTAGCACGTACTTCCATGTATTTTTGGCCAGTGAAATCCTTGATCTGTACGGTGGCACTAAGAATCTGTAGTATATAATGTTGGCATATGATTTTATCTAGCCAAGAAATCAACAAGGTATGCTATGAGTTTCCAAATTGGGGATATTTTAATTCAGCATATTATCTGAAGGACTAATTAATGCAGCACAAAGTAGAAAATGTCAATTTGTGAAACTAGCATTTTATGTTCTATTCCTCATTTCTTTGTAGCACCTTGAATTTGATGGCATCTACAGAACATAACCACAGTGACAATTGGGACAAAAAGAATTGGTATGTTTTGTGACAGAAAAATGTACAAAGATTTTTTTTACAAAATGAACTATTTTTTTTTCTTATTTCAAACAATATTTTAGGCAGCTTAACAATACAAAAAAGTCTCCGGATTCAGACATGCAGTGTATATTTGATAACTATCTAGCAGTGCAGTATACTGATTTCCCCACCTATGAACCTGTGGAACAACTGTTCTGTAAGTGCAAAGATGTTCAATACAATGTTGACTTTTGTACAACACATTTTTCTCCTTCTGTCTCCTGTCAGTGCTCCGTATGGGTAGCTCTGCGGATGGCCGACAGGAGGCAGAAGAAGAAATCCTTATGCGCATGCATGGAGTTGCCCGTTCAATTCCTCAGTCTAATCTTCTGCCTTCAGCTGTTGGGAGTGTCATGGCGGTTCTTCCGGACAAAAAAAAATAAAAAAATAAGAACCAACAACAGGAATCACTACTTGCGCGCCCAGACTTAGACAGGGTAGCAGCATAAGCAGGGCTAGACGGCGAGTTTCCTGGGACCGGGAGTCTCTTTCTGGCCAGCAGGTTGCCACGCAAAGCGCCCGGGAACTGGGGAGCCAGTGGCGGGGGTGGCACAACCACTACCCCCCCCCCCTCCTCATTCAAATTGCCCCTCAACCGGGCCTAAAAAAAGGGGGGGCGGAAATGGAAGGAGAGACTGGCGCTGATGTGCCCTAGGCGGCACCACCCCAGGGAGGCCCCACAATGGACATCCCCTCCATGGCGGCGTCAATGGAAAGGATCCATAAGTCCCTGAATTGTTTGTGGGAGCTGCAGGGCAAGGGCCCGAACCCCTCCNCCATTTCCACACCTACCTTGGGGCAGGAACCGTGGAGACAGAGCCTGAGCGGTTGCCGCGCAAAGCGCCCGGCAACCAGGCTGCCACTCAACTGTGAGTACAGGCTTACACGAGCCAAAGAAACTTCCTCCACCCAGGGCACGGGTCCGCTCGGCGGCATCCTCCCTCAACCACTACCCCTCCCCCCTCCTCATTCAAATTGCCCCTCAACCGGGCCTAAAAAAAGGGGGGGCGGAAATGGAAGGAGAGACTGGCGCTGATGTGCCCTAGGCGGCACCACCCCAGGGAGGCCCCACAATGGACATCCCCTCCATGGCGGCGTCAATGGAAAGGATCCATAAGTCCCTGAATTGTTTGTGGGAGCTGCAGGGCAAGGGCCCGAACCCCTCCCCTGTTCCCCCAACAGAGCGAAAGATGGGAAAAGCCCCGCGCAAAGCAGCGAGGAGAGGCAAGCGGCCACTAGGGGGTGCTCTAAGCAGACTCCTCAGATCTCCTCAACAGTCTGCTGAGGAGAGTGATGGGGAATTACAGCCCAAGAGACCTAGGGAACGAGCTCTGACTCAGAACTTGAGTCGGACCAAGAGTGGGAGGACCTTGAGGAGCCCGGCCCACAAGAGCTGCAGGACCCCAGGGACAAAGACAGGCAATTCCCCCTACCACGTAGGAGTGAGTTTATGGCCCAAGTCTCTAAGGCGCTCCAACTAGTGGAGAAACCTCCCAAGGAGGCCTCTTCAGACTCCGAAGAGGAGGAGGAACGGGACTACATTCCCTCAGTGCATGGCAGGGAAACGGGGGTCCTGTTAGGTAAGGCCTCCGAAAAATTAATTCTAGAGGAATGGAAACAGCCGGAGAAAACTAAGAGAATGAATAAAACCCAGACTGCCCTTTATTCGCTCTCCCGAAGGAAGGAACCACTGCTAAAAAATCCTAAAGTGGACGCAGCAGCATAGTGTGATATCTTCCTATGTGGCTAGGGCCCTGTTGGCATGAACTCAGCAGGCCCAGATCCCCACTATCTCTGACAAAAGGGCTCAGGTCCTCTCAGCCCGCATCAATCTGGCCACAGCCTTTCTAGTAGATGCCACTTTGGATACCATGATATGGGCCTCCAGAGCAGTGGCTTCTTCAGTCTCAGCGAGATGCAGATTATGACTCAGCAAATTCTTGGCAGTGGAGTCCCCTTGCCAAGACCTATCAGCAGCACCCTATAAAGGGTTCAAGCTGTTCGGCGTTTGTTTGGACAGTGTCTTGGCAGACGCTAATGACACGGCAAAACAAAAGAGCCTGCAACAGATGGGAATAAAAAAGAACCTTTTTCGTGCCCCCTCTTATAGACACAGAGGAGGATACGGATCGGGGTATGGAATGTTTAGAAGACGGACAATATAGATATGAGCAGTCAAATCGATTCAACTCACGCAGGGGAAATAGAGGCCAGGGATCCAGACAGGATAAACAACGCCCCAGGGGTTTCTGTCAGTCACAAAGAAAGACGGAGACATGACTATCCAGGAGCACGGGAAGTGGGAGGCAGGCTTCAAGGTTTCTCAGCCGCCTGGGCGGAGTCGGTTTCAGATGCCTGGGTCCTGGACTGTGTCAGGCAAGGATATTCCATAGAGCTAAAGGGCTCCCCCAGGCACGACTTCATCCCCTCTCCCAGGTCAGCAGTCCAACTAAAACACGCGGCAATGCTGGGAGAGACTCGAGACAATCTGAGCGATAAAGCCGGTTCCATTAGACCAATGGGGACTCGGTCTGCATTCAATACTCTTCCTGGTTCCCCAAAAGTCTGGTCTCTGGAGAGCAGTATTGGACTTAAAGACCCTGAACAAGGTCGTGCGTTACCAACGCCTCAAAATGGAGACTGTCTCCTCCATCTGCCGAACCATCAGGGAAAGGGACTGGTTGGCTTCTCTGGACCTCAGGGATGCGTACCTCCATATCCTGATATGGGAACCGCACCACCAGTGGTTACCGTTTTATTACCAGGGAAACCACTATTAATTCAGGGCCCTTCCCTTTGGCCTCTCATCAGCTCCGAGGACGTTCACCAAGGGTCTGATCTCCTTGATAGCGAACCTCAGGAAGGAGGGGATACACATTTACCCATACCTGGACGATCTCCTCGTGCGGGCCCAGTCAAGGGAAAAGATCCTAACAGACCTGAGCAGAGCTATAGAATAATAGAATATCTCGGGGACCATGGCTTTCTAGTCAACAAGGAAAAAAGCCATTTAGTTCCATCACACAGACTAGAGCATCTGGGGGTTCTGATCGATACTACCTCAGGCACCGCATACATTCCACCAGCCAGGCAAAAACGTATCAGGTTAATGTTAGGTCAACTGAAACACCAGTCATGGGCAAGGCTAAAACTGCTAGCGCAGCTACTTGGCCTGTTGGTCTCGTGCACCAGACAGGTGCAATAGGCACGCTTCCACCTTCGTCCCTTGCAGTAACTGCTGAGACCTATGCAAGCAGAGCTCACGAGAGGTCTCAATCCTTGGGTGCTCATACCAAGAGGTTTCCTGAAATCAGTGTCCTGGTGGTTAGAGGCAGAAGCCTTCGAGACAGACGTACCACTGGCGGAACCAAGTCACATAGTCATCACGACGGATGCCAGTCTGATGGGATGGGGAGCCCAGATGGGACCCACGTCGATACAGGGACTATGGTCCCCGATAGAGCGAACCCAGAACATCAATGTCCTGGAACTCAGGGCGGTGCGCCTGGCCCTTCAACAACTAGCCCACACCATAGCCTGGACACACGTCTTAATTTACACAGACAATATATTTGCGAAAGCCTACATCAACCACCAGGGGGGATCCAGAGCCCCAGCTCTCCAGTGCGAACCTGTGAGGCTTTTTGCGTGGGCGCAGCACAATCGGAGATCAATAAGGGCCCTACATATAAAAGGGAAGGAGAATGTGCAAGCAGACTGGCTGAGTCGACAAACGCTGGACCCCCACGAATGGCAACTGAACACGGAGGTATTAAAGTTCCTGGTAAGGCGTTTTGAGCAGCCAGTGATGGACCTGTTTGCAAGCAGGAGCACAGATACATGGCGAGAGCTGCAGATGGAACAGCAGAAGCAGTGGACGCTCTCAACCAAGACTGGCCAGAGGGCCTACTGTATGCCTTTCCTCAGATCCCACTAATACCCAAACCATAGCCAAGGTCTTCAGGGAGCAGGTGCTAATGATTCTGGTGGTGCCATGGTGGCCAAGAAGGCCCTGGTTTTCCGACCTAGTAGAACTGAGCCACAGCCAGCCGATGCAACTGCCATTAAGACTGGACTTGTTAACCCAGGGCCCTCTGCTGTGCAGCAATACCTCCGTATTAAGGCTGACGGCATGGCTCTTGAACGCACAGCGTTAAAGGCTCGAGGCTATTCGGAGGCGGTTCTGTCCACATTGCAGCAAGCTAGACACCCAGCCACTAGGAAAGCCTACAGCTCCACCTGGAAAACCTTTGCTCGATGGGTGGAGGATAAGGGAAGGGGTTAGACCCTTCCCAGGCAGGGGTTCACACCGTTCTACGGTTCCTACAAGACGGGTTGGAAAAAGGGCTAAGACCGAACACATTGGCTCGCCAGGCGGCTGCCATTGCATCGGTCTTACAGTCAGTCTCTCGCAGGAGGGTTTTCCCTCACAGACATGACAGTTCCTACGAGCAGCTTGTAACATCTGCCCTCCAGTTTCCCACAGGTGCCCCTTGTGGAATCTTAGGTTAGTGCTGGATGCACTTACTACAGCACCATTTGAGCCTCTCCAGCATGTATCAATGTACATGCTATCCCTTAAGGTCGTATTTCTGGTAGCAGTAATGTCGGCCCGCAGGGTTTCCGAATTGGGGGCGTTATCTATGGAGGACAATTACTGTTCTGTCAAAGCTCAATCAGTTACGCTTAGGGTGGACGAGGCTTTCGTACCAAAGGTAAACTCGTCCTTCCACAGGGCTCAGGAGTTAGTCTTACCTTCCTTTTGCCCCAGACCCTCACACCCTAAAGAAAAGGTGTGGCACATCCTTGATGTGAGATGGGCCTTGAAAATCTATCTAAAAAGGACCCAGGGGATGAGATCCACCTCAGCCTTATTTATTATTAGGCCTAGTTATGGGGGAAGGAAGGCCTCAAAAAGTCCCTGATCTCCAAAAGGGTCAAATAATGCATAGTTGAGGTGTATAAGGCAAAAAATAAGGTTCCCCCCTTACAGATTTGGGCGTACTCAGTCAGAAGCGCAGCCACTTCGCATGCCTTCAAGTTAAGGGCATCTTATGACAAGATTTGCAGGGCAGCGACTTGGTCCTCCCTGCATACTTTTGTTAAACACTATAAGCTAGATCTGTTTAGGTCTGCTGAGGCGGCGTTTGGCAGGAGTGTTTTGCAGGCGGTTCTGGAGGCTCCCAGGGCTGTTTGCTCACACCCATAATTATTGGGCTCAGGTATATCCCGTACGGAGCATTGACAGGAGACAGAAGAAGAAACAAAAATTGGTCACCTACCTTGGTGAATTTGTTTCTATTCTGTCGTACTGTCAGTGCTCCGGCCCTCCCTGTCAAACAGCACTAATCTAGAGGGGTGGGGGGGGGGGCAATTAGGGGTGCCCATTTAGTCATTTCAGTTCAGCAAGTTGTTCAGTTATACATTAGAATCGTTTTAGGGAAATAAACTGTTGAATTCATCTCACTCAACGTTCCCCAGAGTGGGGGGTGGGGTGGGTGGGTTTACTAATGAGTGTGAATAAGACTTTTACAGCGATGTGGAGACGAGACGAGCCTTGGCTTGGTCACTGACTGAGGAATTGAACGGGCATGCCCACGCATACGCATAAGGATTAGTCATTTCAGTTCAGCAAGTTGTTCAGTTATACATTAGAATCGTTTTAGGGAAATAAACTGTTGAATTCATCTCACTCAACGTTCCCCAGAGTGGGGGGTGGGGTGGGTGGGTTTACTAATGAGTGTGAATAAGACTTTTACAGCGATGTGGAGACGAGACGAGCCTTGGCTTGGTCACTGACTGAGGAATTGAACGGGCAGCTCCACGCATACGCATAAGGATTTCTTCTTCTGCCTCCTGTCGGCCATCCGCAGAGCTACCCGTATGGAGCACTGACAGTACGACCGAACAGAAACAAATTCACCGAGGTAGGTGACCATTTTTTGTTTCTGTTGCTCTTGGAAAGTAGAGGTAAATGTACTGTACAACACATTTTTCTGTTGCTCTTGGAAAGTAGAGGTAAATGTACTCTCAAACTGTAGTGTCCAGTTGTCTACTAAATATTATGCATTTTTAAAAACACTTTAGGCTGCGCTTGAAAGTCATGTCTTCTTACACAGATAACAAAGTACTAAATTAGATCCTGCATTAGATTTGTTTGCTTTGTTACAGTAACTATACTGTACTTCCAGGTTCCAAAACCAGTTAGTATCCCTTAAATCAACATTCACTGCAGGTTTTAGACCTTTTAAAAGCACCAGTTGTTACATAGAACAAAATACATGTGACAAGTCTAGCGACATTACATTTTTAAAGTAGCATCCTTCACAAAAATAGATACATTTACAGTTTGGCAAATGTGCAGACTGCTGTTACTTTGAAAATGTTTTACTTTAGATTTCTGTATGCAGTTTGCAAGTATCAGGACCTTGATTGTTTTGCAGTTTGTATGCTTTCTCTAATTGACTGAATAACTCATACTGGAAAAACCTCTTGAGTGACGATAAGCTTGGTTTTATTGAATTGTTAACCTACCTGAGGCACATCAGTTTTGCCTGTGGCCCTATTAAGCTACTGTAAGATGCAAATTATCTGCCATAGATGCAATTTTGAAATTTTATCTTCACTCATTTAATAGTGAGGTCATTCACAATATTTTACAGCATTTTTTTGGATCCCTTAACAGGGTAAAGTTTGAAGTAAGAAGTGGTTGCTGGCACATTACTAGATACAAAAATGACAAAGGGTTGTCTAGGGCAGCATTATACATATGCTAATTTTAAGTACTCTTCAGTACCTTGTGGTTCTGACCAGTGAGTAGTGTCCATCTAGTTTAACATACAGTACTTCAATGCTCAGATAAAATTGTTACTTTACTTTACTTTTCAAGTGTATCAGGGTATTTTTCTTAGTACCAACTGGTTACACAAGTGTAGAGCAAAACGCTTCAGCACATTTGAGTCTAATAATTCTGATCTTCCCACATGCATGAAACTCCTGTGATGTCAAGCGGAGGGAGCTCTGTACTGGTTTGGAATTAAGATCCACATGTAGAACTTCTTGATTTCCATCATATGCTGCCTTTCCTCCTCCAGTGTGTATTAAAAAAAAAAAAAAAAAGAAGAAGCTGTAACTGCTAGACAATGAACAAGTTTAAAGTGATTGACAATTGTAATAATGAAATTAATAACCCTTTTAAACACCAGGCTTTCGTTGGAGGTATAAGGCACATTTATAGCTGCTAATTGAATGTTTGTGTATTAAAAAAAATAATATCCTGGGTTTTAGCAAATACATTCTCCTCCTCCTAATATCACTTTATTTCTGAAAAAGGTGTTAAGTCACTTGCGCTTGAGCCAAATACACACATCTGATTAGCTACATCTTTGTTTTCGCAAGCATATAATACACAACCTACCATCAAAGCTACATCTGTGCAAAGAATTCTTCGAAGGCTAGACTGAGTTGGCTTTTTGTTATGAAATGATATTCCTTTGAAGGATAAACCCCCTCCACTTTGATGTGATTAGACTTCTGAGCTGTCACTGCTGCTGTCTCCTGTGGTCACAGTTTCATTGCTGCTGGAGTAGTTAATGGATGATTTTGTTTTCCCATCAGATGAATGTCCCCTTTGCTTTAGTAGGAATAGAGTTACCACCACGGTGCAGATCAGAAGCAGCAGTCCAGCTGCTCCTCCAACAACCAGCACAATGTTGTTTTCAGAGTCTCTGCCAGTAAGTTCCAAAATGGGCTTTTGGTAAGTTTCACCTGCTGGAAAGACATTCTTCTGGCTGATGATGATCTTGTTGGAACGGTCAAGTGCTATATGTTGGATATTTGTGCCCCTGTTCTTGTCTGCTCCAATGTCTTGTGTGAAAGCAGAAGCAGCTAGGGAGGTTCGTCGACTACGCTTCACGGGTGAGATGCTGCCCATTCCACTAGCAGAAGCCAGTGCATGATGATAATCTACACTTCTCTTTCCAATACCTCTGTTGGCATTCTCTCTTGAGCGAACCATATAAATAGTATGAATATACCACTCTCGACCTGCAGCCACCTTAAAGAAAGCATAGTGTTACTAGTTTTAATTTAATGGTGCATTCATTTTAGTAACTTCCAGTATCTCAGGCAGATAGGAGATTTAAAGTGTGAGCCTATAAGATGATATTGTATGGAGTTATAGAGAAAGGGGACAGATCAAGGATAATTTTCCCAGTTGCCAGCAAGGTTCCTTATCACCTCTCCTCACTAGGGTTTACCAAGCCAAAGTTTTACATTCATGCCTGAGGGACACAATTGTTTTCAGACTGCCCAGCTGTGCAAGCAACGTGCATCAGATGTACTTAAGATGCAGAGAGAGAGAATCCAGTTCCAGTTTGTTTGGTTCCTGTAGGGCTAACAGCAAACTAAACTTCACTAGAGGGTAAGAATATGTGATGGTGGTACATCTGTTTATATGCTGCCAGATGCTATCCTGGGACTGCCCTGGGGTGGGTAAGTGGCTAAGCCCAGGCTGTCCCCTCAGAAGACTTCTGAGGACATTCCATCCATTATGGTGGGGCACTAGGAGGAGACAGCCGCTTGTACGCTTGTTTAGCTCTCCACCCTACCTGGGCCATGGAGGCAGATGGCTCTCCAGCCACGGGCATGTTTATTCAGTGCCCCTCCCTCACCTGGGCTGTGTCAGCTGCAGTTTCCCAAGTCAACAAATACAACTGTAGACATGCATGCACACACACAGGAAACAGGTTGAATAAAAAACTGTTACATAAACACATCATCAGTCCATGATAAATGGAGATTACTTACCAGTAACTCAGTTCTTCAGGAGAGTTCTCGTATTCTCACTCTTGGGACCCTTTCCTGTTCCGCAGGCACTGGAACCTTCAATACGTCAGTAGTATCCAGGCAGATCACCTGGAATCTTCTAGAATACTGAGGGCTCCTTGAACTCCCCCTCCCATCCCACCATTTGTGTGGCCTTTTGTGTTCACGAGAACGGGATGAGATAAAATGAAGGGGTGGAACCATCGCTACCTTCCAATCCTTGAAGGTGGAGCTGAATATTAGTCCAAGTCACAGGGAAAGGATGAGCGAGTAGTGAGAATACATGAAATGAAGAACTGAGTTACTGGTAAGTCAGAATTACCAGTAGAGTTTCTTCTTTGAGGATCTCTGCAATTCTCACTTTTGGGAGAGTGTAAAGCAGTTAGTCATGTTACCCTGAGGAGGACTAAACTCAGGAAAACAGCGAATGAAGAACAGTTCTGCCCACTGCTGCATCCGACTGAGTTCCAGGTCAAGTGAGTAGTGTTTTGAGAACGTGTGGAGTGAAGACCATGTAGCAGCTTTAGAATAATAGTTAAGGCTCTTCATGCACTAAAAAGCATGGAAATTCCAAGTTAAGGCTTTTGCAGTAATTTGCGAGCTATGTAAGCAGTAAAGATGTACAGTCTCGCATACTGTACTTAATTCCAGCTTAGGCTCCATGCCCCCACACTTTGCATTGGTTATTAAGTCCCAATTCTCTTCCTCTGCAGGTTGGGGGCAACACTGAAGCTAGGGAATGGAGGGGTTAGGGAACAGCAGCAGAGCTAGGGGGAGCCCAGGGTGGGAGAGCAGGGGCTGCAGGTGGGGATTGAGAGGGCAGCTAGGCTGATGCACCAGCATGAGCACCCTGCAACACCCTAGCTCCCCAGTCACCCTGCTCATGCTGCTGCAACAGCCTAGTTGACCCCCCTCAGGTCTCTTGCTGCCCCTTAAGTTACTTCTTGCAGCCTTTTCAGCTCTTCCCCTAAATCCCCATCCACAGCCCGAGTCCCCCAGCCCTGAGTTTCTCCCCAGCTCTGCCACTGCCTCTCAATCAGCACCCGAACCCCATGCTCATCCACCTGAGCTCCTCACAGCTCAGTTCCTGCTCTCCCTCAGCTGTGCTACTGCCTCTCAACAGATGCTCCTGTTTCCCCAACCCTGCTCACCAGCTCTCCTGCTGCCCCTCAATCCCCACCCGTAGGCCCTGCAGCTCTCCCTCTGCCGTTCAATCTCCACCTGCAGCCCCTGCTCCCCGCCACACTCCTGCTGTCCCTGAATCCCCACCTGCAGCCCTAAGCTCTACTGCTGTCTGTACCTGCAGCTCCATTCATGGTAATCTAACAGTTTCCAACAGAGTTATTTGGCTATATAATTGCCTTGTCTTGCCAGATGAATGGCCTGTATGTAGATATGGTGTCTTATGCACCACTTCCATAGGAGTTCTGCTTCTGTGGACAGTTCTGTGACCCTCAAGCCACCCTGTTTGTTCACATGCCACATGGCAGTGGTACTGTCCATGACAAGTACAGTGGCGCTTTGAATGTGAGGAACTAATGCTCTTGAGGGCCCACCTGATTGCTCTGTTTGAGTACACGGATATGAAGCTCTGCTTTGTCTGGTGACCACAGCCTGTGCACTCTTGAGATCATCCATGTGGGCTCCCCACCCTGTAACGGAAGTGTCAGTGGTGACGGACAGTGACATCCAGCTGCGGAGGTTCAAATACAATCCCTCTCCGGAGGTGGTGAAGACTTGTCCACCATTGGAGAACATGAAGAACTGAAGAAGGGATGGACAGTCTCCTGTACAGTGAGTGTGTGCCAGTAACATAACCTCTTTGAGCCATTGTTGGAGAGCTCATATGCAGGCGAGGGTAAAGGGTAACACCAGTTGTGGATGCGAAGAGGCCTTGCAGTCTTCGGAAGTATGGAATGGTTGAGTCCTATGTTGACATAAGGCCTCTATGGCATTTATGATGGCTAGAGATCTGTCCTCTGAAAGGAATGTGTGGCCTTGGCCACGTGTCCAGGATGGCTTCTATGAACTGGAGCCGCCTTGTAGGGACAAGATGAGACTTGTTCACATTTACTATGGCCCAGGTACTCTGGTAGACGTAGTGTTGATGTCAGATACGAGTCTCTCTTTCCATTGTGCTGCCAGGAGCCAGTCATCCAGATATGGAAATAATATCACTCTTCTCTTTCGCAGATGAGTGGCTACCACTGCCATGCATCTTCTAAATACCATCAGAGCAGTGGCCAGTCCAAATGGTAGCACGTGCACTGATATGATCCCTGTAACTGTGAAGCACGTGCATCTGCAACTTCTCAACCTCAAAAACGTGCACTTGTCTCTCCCTATGTTTGCCTCTCCCTTGTCTCCCCCTCCTGTGGTTTTTAGGTTGTAAGCCCCTTGGGGGTACGGGCCTGTCTATAACTATTGATTGTACAGCGCTGGTGCCAAAAAAATGATGATAATGCCGAGTACCTATGAGAAAATACAAATACGGTCTATGAGAGGATCATATGGGAATATGGAAATAGGTCTCTCTTAGATCGAGAGAGACTAGCCAGTCCCCACCTTTCTGGGGTCATTAGGATGTAACTGAGAGTGACGATGCAGAACTTAAGTTTCTTATGAATTTTCAGATATCTGAGATCCAGAATAGACTGCAATCCCTGGTCTTTCTTGGGCACCAGGAAATATCTGGATACAATCCCCTATTTAGCTCACCGGGAGGAACTTCTTCTTTTGCTCACTTTCTGAGTACAGTATCTGTTTCAAGAAGTGGATCTGTCTTGTGAGTTGTGTCCCTAAACAGGGACTGGGAAGGGGGATGGAAGGTGGATTTCACTAAATTGTATAGCATATCCATTTTGAATTATTTTGAGAACCCATCTATCTGATGTAATATGGGCCGACTGGTGGAAAGAGGCTACACAGTTTAAAAGGAGGGGAGATCCTCTGCTCCTCCCTTAATCTTGGGATTATTTAAAATGAGACATGGATTGTTGCCCTGAAGAGAAGGTAGACTGTTGTCTCCCTCTGCCCTTAGGTTTCATGAACCTCTTCCTAGGCTGCTAAGATGTTTGTCTGATTCTGGTGGAATCGATTTCTCTTGCTCTGGAAGGAGTAAGGGGCATGCTGATGAGTATGATGTTGGGACGGAGTAACATTGTCTTTTTATAGCTCTGGTAACTGCTATAGACCTTGGTGTCTGAATGGTCTCTTATTTTCATTAGCATGTCATCTGTGGATGCTGAAAAGAGGACCTTGGTATCAAAAGGTAGGTCCTCTGTCCTTGTCTTGTTTTCTGGTGTAACGGCTGTGGAACGGAGCCATGCATAACGTCTAAGTGTAACAGCTGAGGCTATGCTTCTAATAAGTCTGCTATGTGCATAGAAGAAGTCAGCTGAAACTGAGCTAACTGCATTCTCTCCTTTTGGAGGACAAGCCATCTGCACAGGGTCTGCGGTGGTTGACATCTGAGACCACAACCAGCGTTGGTAGCCACACATGGCTGCTAAATAGCTTCTCTGAGAGGAAGCATCTCTGAAGAGAAGATCTTCTGGCCCAGTACATCAGTCTCCTCCTTTCTCGGTTTGATGGAGAGGTCTGAATTCCACCTGCCTTGGACTTATGAGATGCAGTAGCAATCCCTAGAGTGTTAAGTAGTGGAAGCAAATGTTCCCTCCTGGTGGGATGGCATAGAGAGCATCAGCCAGCTTGTTAATGGGAACTGAAGAGGAGGGATTGGTCCACACCGTTCCATCAGTTGGTCATATAAGGGCAGCATTACATACCCAACATCTTCACTGCCTAGTATCCCAAAGACAGGACTGGATTGGGTCTTTTACATAACCGTGTTAGGGATTTGTGGCAGTGTGGTCTAAAGGCGTCGAAATGTACTCTGGAAGACTTTAACATCCTCGGTTGTCAATGTAGGGGAGGGATCAGAGACTACATCTGGTGGTGATGGTATCGTTTTGTCATTATCCAGATTTGGTGACGTTGAGGAAGAATCTGATTTTCCAGAGGGTAAGTCACCCAGATGTACTAGCGGTGCTAGTGCCTGTTGTGTAGGCTGGACTGATGCTGTGTTTCCCAATAGGGAGTGAAGGACAGCAGTGCCTAATGGAGTGGGGATCCACCCTGTTGGTACTGAAGCAGGATCGGGGCCTGTGGAGGTGCAGCATCACTGCGCTGCTGGTGATGATGCCAGTGTTGCTGCGGGGGCCATGCTTGTTTCTGGCAGGGGTAATGTTGCCATGGCAGCAGCAGTCAGAAAAGGTGGTGAGAAATGGCTAGGTGGCAAAGTATGGAGGTGCAGGGAAGGTTAGATCCTTGCATCCCGTTCTATCCCCAGATGGTGGCGGTCTTCTGGAGTGATCCCTTGCAGGGGTGGAGATGGGCACGGGTGTCTGTGCCGGTGGTGCGGCGGGGAATGGCTGCAGGATCTAGAGTAAGACCTCGAATATAAGCAGTTGAAATGTCATTCCCCAGTGTGTTTGTCTAATCCAATGGGAAGAAGATTCTCTCCATCACCTGGGCAAACAGCAGGAACCGGGAGAAATGCTTCTGTAAGTGTCAAAGTGTCTGTCCCTGGCGCGCTCCCGGCTATGATGGATGGATTCAAAATATCAGTGCCGAGGAGGCATGTGATGTGACGGAGATTGCCTGTCTGAGGACTGGGAATGCTCCCTGTGCCATGGCAATGAATGCTCTCTATGCCAGGTCACGAAGGATTGTCTCAAAGAGGAGCTATCTCTCCTTCCAGCAGTTGTCAGAGCTCAGGATGGAGTGGCCTTGATGGGCTGGGGAGACAGCCAGTTCATCCTCCGAGTAGAGAGTCTCTACCAGTATGGTACACTGTGGTTGACTTGAAGGGTTGGGTGAACTGGCCTCCTTCTTACTTGCCTCCGTCAAGGACTTATTTTTCAGAGGCTCCTTATGTTGAGAGGTGCCATCTGTCTGTTGGTTCAAGAGGTTGCGACGGGATCGGTGGTACTGGCTGATAAGCTACTTGTACTGTACCTGGCCTGGTGCTGCCCTCGGTGCGTAGGGAGTTACTTTCAGTGCTTGGAGGTACCAATGTGGCCTGAGTGCTAGTGGAAAGCCATAGCCAGTTTTTGCTGCAAGGGAAGCCTCATTGGCCCTTTGCAATGCCCTCCTTGTCAGGATATCTTTGAGTCTAAGTGACCTGTCTTTTTTGGATCTGGTAGATAGGGCTGCACAAGCCTTACACGAGTGGGTGTCATGTGCTTTGCTGAGACGACAAGAAATTCACTGAGCTGACAAAGTGGTGGGCCAGGAGAGGCAGCGTTTAAAATGAGTCTCCTGAACATAGTCTCTACAGAAGAGAAGTTGAGAAGGGGTGAAGCCCCAAAGGGCTGCTGAAATTCATGCCATGAGACCAGTAAGTTATAGTTTTTTATTAAACAGTAAAAGTATAATAATAATAATAATAATAATGATTAATTAATGTCCTCTGAAGGAGAACTGATAAACATTTATTTTATTCTTACAGAACGCTGACAAGTCACTTGACTAAGCACCAAAGGTCTTCTGAACTCCAAGAGCGGTTGGAAGGAACAGAGGTGGCGATGGCTTCACTCCCTTCTTTTATCTCACCCTGTTCTCACGAGCATGAAAGCCCATGTGAATGGCAGGCTGGGAGGGGGCGTTTGTGGAACCCTCGATAGTCTAAAAAACTTAAAGGTTCCAATGTCTGCGGAACAGGAAAGGGTCCCAAGAGTGAGAATCTCAGAGAACCGTGAAGAACAGGAGGTAATTAACTCTAATCCACAAAACAAAAAAAATCGAAGTGAGATGTAAACTTTTGCAATGATTACTGGATGTAGTGCATATTCTATAATGTACCATCTGAGCAGTTGGAGACTAAGGTACAGGCTTTCTTCATGCAACCTGCTGTCAGCATGGTGGCTACACAAATATTGACAGCCACAAAGGTGGAAGAAGTCTTTGACTGGTGGTCTCACTTTGCGGGCTCTTTGAGCTCGTTGCTTACCTGTGACCACATAGTAGAATCATCTTGGACCAGGGGGAAAAATGTTTGGTGGGATGTGGAGTGCAGACATTTAGAGCCTCATTCAGGTCCTATGTTCTGTAAATTTCAATTAAGTCACAACCCGGATTTTTTGGCTAGATTTAGGGAACTGAGGAAACAGTACAAATCATTGCTGTTACGTAAGAGGGTGGAACATTCTGAACAGCAGTGGAAGATGCTGCTGGCCACAATCGATAGAAAGGATACCCATGGTTTCTGGAGGCTGATAAACAGCTCTGGAAATCAGGGGCAATTGTATAAAGAACCTAAGATCTCCAACTCAATCTGGGTGACTTATTTTTCAAAATTATTTGCTACATATGATACGGGCAGTGTATATATGCCCCCCTTGGATAGGGTTCCACCGCAATGGGAGCCGATAACATCTCGGAAAGTTAAGGAAGCCATAGATAACCTACGAATAGGCAAAGCAGCAGGCCTGGATCATGTCTTAGGAGAAGTTTACAAAATACTACTGGATTGGGGGATAGTTGCCATTGCGCATCTATTTTCATTAATCAACGCTTCCATAGTAATCCCAGACATTTGGAGAACTAGTACAGTTGTGCCAATTTATAAAAAGGGGGATAGGTCAGATACAAATAATTACAGCCCAATCAGTCTGCTGGGTATAATTTTGAAAATCTATACCAGACTGCTTTTAAATCGCTCACAAAATTGGGTTGAGGAGAACAATATCCTAGCAGAGGAGCAAGCAGGATTCAAATGTAATCGATCTACAGTGGGACAAGCTTTTGTACTCAACCATATAATTAACAAATATCTGAGGCGCAAGCAGAAAGTATTTGTAGCATTTATTGACCTCTCCTCCACATTCGACACGATTGTTAGAACTAAACTCTGGCTTGAGCTGGCCCATTTACGCATGGACACGCGACTTTTGCTATCAAGCACATCTCTGTGAGAATGGCCTTAAATGGTGTACTGTCTGACCCGGTGTAGACGTACCGTGGTGTACGGCAGGGCTGTTTGTTGGCCCCAGTACTGTTTAGTATTTATGTGAATTCCCTCATTTTTGACCATAAGGATGCAGGGAGATACCATCCCCCACGAATAGGCCATGACAAGGTCTACATGCATATGTATGCAGACAACACTGTCCTGGTGTCCTTAGTTTATACAGAGGTTCTTGCTCAAACATCTGTCCCCAAAATCACTCGGGGATCTATTCAATCCACACTTACTAAGGCAAAACTAAAACTTTGGTAGTTGCAAAACGTTTTATAAAATATAATTGGACTTTACAGGGTCACAGGCTGGAGCAGGTTCGAGCCTATAAATATCTGGCCATTACCTTCGCAGATAATGGCGCATGGCAGGCTCATTCTTTGGTTTGCAAGACAGTGGCGCAAATGGACTCCATGGCTATTCAGCACCTTTTTTTCCTGTTTTGGCCAGTGGTATGTTAGGGAAAACTGTAGACGTAAAAAGTGTTGGCCAGAATGTTGTCTGGGGTTATGATCACCAGGCACTAGCCAGACTGTCTTCAGTCATTACCAGTCTGTGGAAACGGATCTTGGGGATTCCGCCATCATTTAACTAGCGATTTTGAACTTGACAGGTTATCGCTAGCCGTATTAGCGGAGCTTTGAATACTGAAATTTTGGTCCAGGATCAGAAATTTGCCAGACACCTCTTTATTGAAATCAGCTTTGAGGGAAAAACAGTTAGATCACGAATGCAGTATGGATGTGTGGTGGGCTGATTTGAATCTTCACCTTGCTTCCCTTGGTTTTACTTGCTAAACTGTTAGTGTCTATGATATTGATAGGAAAAACAGAGAGCTTTAGCCGTGGGATCCCTTATCTTTATAAATACCTGCTACCGCGTTTGGGGTGAGGGGCTACATATATATACTCCCCATTGGATCCAAAACTTAGATGTGCATTTATTTGTTTGAGGACACAATCCATGTGTGGTGCAGTTTTGACGGGGAGATATCGGGGTATCCCCTATCAAGACTGGCTGTGTCCGTGTGGAAAGGGGATTGAGGACTGTATATGGCCACTGGATGGGACCGCTCTTGCCCACAAATACAGCTGCTGATATATTTGTTAGGAGATACTGATCCTGAAAGAACAAAATTGGTTGATTTTTTTTGCTCTGAGAGCAGCTAAGCTCCGCGTGGTGTACGAAAAGAATGCTACGCTAGTTCCAAACCATATGGGAAAGTGTGGCCCAGATGTTAAATCCCCGGCTTCAATACAAGGTGGGCCAGGTCCTATGTATACTGTGTATACATTGAGTAAGATTATATGGTGTTGGTTAAGTTTTATGATGATTTTTCCTAAAGTCATTTTATATTACATTACATGTACAGTATTTGTTGTTGGTATTTTATTTATACGTTATTGTATATCTTTTTTATGTGATGGCCATGCGGCTATACCAAACAAATTCTAAAAACAGTGTACCGTCTTTAAACTGTGACCTTGTTTTCCTAAATGATAAGGTATAGCTCAGGAAGGTGGTCTCAGTTTAATGTAGGAAGTCAGGGTGATATGATCACAATTATTATTTTACAAAACACACAATCAAAGAATTTACCTGGAAGAGTGGAGCAGATGATAGACTGAAACCATCAGAGCCTGGCTGCTTTACTAAAGGATAAGCATCTGTATGATCAGCAGCTAGCTTAGCATGAAACACCATGTTTCCAAATACTTTTGTCTGGGTCTCGGGTTGAGCTTTATCCTGGGAGGGAGGGAGTAAATGAATAATTTACATATTCATTCAAAAATAAGAACTCTGAAAATACTTAATGTAAATAAGCTAACAATCTCTTACATACCAGGATCTTAAATCTGTACAGTAGGGAAGACGAGTCAGCTAGGCATCCATACTCCTTGCTATTCGGATGATACTTCGGAACATACCCATCAGCACCAGTGCACAGGAACACTTTTTCAATGTTACAGATGAAAGAGTCTCCTAAATTCTGAACAGGGTCCACCATAACCCGGCCATAGATTTCTGAGCCTAATAAAGCAATAACATTTTACACTTTAGAAATAACTTAAAACTAGCTTCACTACAAAATGTGCATTTTACATATGCTTTCAATTCCAGAAATGACCAATTGCCTGTAGTGTTGAATATTGGACCCTGCTATTTATTTATTCATTACATTTCTATCCCGCACCCTTCTGCTCACAGAGCAGCTTAGGGTGGCTCACAAAATATATAATAAAACAAACACAACATATACAATTTAAAATTCATTAAAAATATACAAAAAGGGCATAACCTACCCACCCTACCCATCTCCCTCTCCAAAGGCCTGGCTGAACAGCCAGGTCTTACACTGTCTTCTGAAAGAGGAGAGGTCCATGGCCAAGCATACCTCTGTCGGGAGGGAATTCCACAGCCTGGGAGCGGCCACTGAGAACACTCTCTCCATCGTCGCCACCCAGGAAACCCGGGGGACTTCGAGTCGGGCATCCCCGGCCAACCACGAGGGCCATAATACGATCCAGGGCCTGAGGTGGTCCCGCAGGTAAGCTGGGCCTAGGTCATTACCAACACCTTGAATTGGCCTTGGAAGATAACAGGCAGCCAGTGCAGAGAACGGAGTACGAATGTAATCGCGGTGACCCGTTCCCGTTGAGACGGGCTGCTGCATTCTGCACCAGCTCCAGCCGCCAGACCGTTCCCATGGGCAGCCACACGTAGAGTTCGTACAGCAGTCAAATCAAGAGGTAATAAAGGCATGGATGATGGTAGCCAAGTCCGAGTCCAAAACATATAGCCACAGCCGTCGTACCAGATGTAACTGGCAAAATGCTTCCTTTGCCACAGCCTCCACCTGGAGATCCAGGCACAGCTGTGGATCAAGGAGCACCCCCAGACTACAGACCTGTGTGGCCAAAGGGGGGCAAACCCCACCAATGACAGGAGCCACTCCCCCAGCCCTACCCACCAGAATCCTCTCCGCCTTGTCGGGATTCAACTTCAGATGATTCGCCCTCATCCAGTCCCCCACAGATACCAGGCACCGGGTAAGCACCAAGACTGCTGGGTCTGGGTCTCCAGAAAAAGAGAGGTAAGAGTTGTCTGTCATCAGCGTACGCCAAACCCTCTCATGACCTCGCCCAGAGGCTGCATATGCATGTTGAACAGGAGTGGGGACAGAATATTTATGAGTTTATTGGTTTATCGAGTACTTTGTAGATAAGATCGCTTGCATCCGCCACGATTTCGGTTCTGCAGTTATTGCAGAGGATCATCTTGGGGCTATGGATGCCCTGTCCTGTCCTGTTTTGTGGGATCGGTTTCAGATGGTGTCGCCTGCCGATGTGGATTCCTTGTTGGGATCTGTTCGTGCCACTACTTGTGAGCAAGATCCATGCCCGTCCTGGCTGGTGAAAGCCAGCCAGGAGACGTTACGGCCGTTGTTGGCTGGGGTGGTTGGTGCCTCCCTTCGGGAGGGCAGGGTGCCTGACTGCCTAAAAGAGGCTGTGGTTAGACCCCTGCTCAAGAAACCATCTCTTGACGCTGATGCTCCTGCCAGTTATCGGCCGGTCTCTAATCTTCCCTTTTTAGGGAAGATTATTGAACGGGCTGTGGCACGACAGCTCCAGGAGCATCTGGACCACATCGGTTTCCTTGATCCCTCCCAGTCTGGGTTTCGGCCTGGGTATGGTACGGAGACGGCATTGGTGGCCTTGGTTGACGATCTCCGTCTGGCGTTGGACCAGGGTCGTCAGACCTTACTGGTCCTGCTAGACCTTTCGGCTGCATTCGACACAGTCGATCATGAGGTGTTGGTGACTCGCCTGCGGGACCGTGCTGGAATTGGCGGAACGGTCTTGGACTGGTTTCGTTCATTCCTGGCCGGGAGAACTCACCGGGTGGTCTTGGGGGAGTGTACGTCTTCCCCCCGGGACCTCACGTGTGGAGTCCCGCAGGGTGCCATTCTGTCCCCCCTCTTGTTTAACATCTATATGCAGCCGTTAGGGGAGATCGTGAGGGGGTTTCAGGGCATGCAGTGTCATCAGTATGCTGATGACACTCAGCTCTACCTCTCCTTTTCCATCGACCCAGGCCATGCAGTCTCCTTATTTTCCCAGTGCCTGTCAGCTGTGGGGGCTTGGATGAGGTCGAGCCATCTGCAATTGAATCCTGACAAGACGGAGGTGATGTTGGTGGGCGAGGGCTTGGGGGACCTGGGGGTGGTTGGATCTCCTCTTGTTGGGGGTGGGGGTTCGCCCCTCCCTCAAGTGCGGAGTCTGGGTGTGCTCCTCGATTTGCGGCTCAGCCTGGTTGTGGCCATGGCGGGGAGTGCGTTCCGACCGTTACATCTTGTCCGGCGGCTTCGGCCGTATCTCTGACACTGACCTCGCCACTGTCATCCATGTCTTCATCACCTCGAGGCTGGATTACTGTAACGCGCTCTACGTGGGGCTGCCCGAAAAGCTGGGCTGGAGGCTGCAGCTGGTGCAGAATGCCGCAGCCCGTCTTCTTACAGGGGCGGGTCGCAGGGAGCACTTGACACCAGTGCTCTGGGCTCTGCACTGGATGCCTATAAAGCACCGGGCCAGGTTCAAGGTGCTGGTTTTAACCTTTAAAGCCCTTCACAGCCTGGGCCCTGCTTATCTGCGGGACCGCTTCACTCCCCATGTGCCTGTGCGACCTTTGAGATCGTCCGTAGGAGCCTTTTTGGAGGTTCCCCAGGTGAGGCGGGTGACCACCGATGTTAGATCTTTTTCGGTGGCTGCCCCTGTGCTGTGGAATTTGCTCCTGGAGGAGGCTCGGGTGGCTCCCGCTCTCCTGCTGTTTTGGTGTGTATGTAAAACCTGGCTGTTCCGTCAGGCTTTTGGTGAGGGGTGGGGGTTTCCCCACATTGTATTGTATTTTAAATAGTTTAAATTGTTTTAAGAAATTTTTTTATTGAATGTTGTTCGCCACCCTGGGCTGCCCTGTGGACAGGAGCGGTGGGATATAAATTTTAAATAAATAAAATAAAAATAGAACCCTGCAGAACTCCACATGTGAGGTCTCAGGGAGATGAAGTACATTCCCCGAGAACCACACGCTGAGTTCTCCCAGCCAGGAACGAGCAGAACAATTCTACCCTGCCCAGTCCCACAGCCGAGCCACCAACATCTCATGGTCAACGGTATCAAATGCAGCCGACAGATCTAATAAAATTAAAATAGATGATCTGCCCTGATCTAATTCACGGCGCAGGTCATCAACCAAAGTTACAAGCGCAGTCTCCGTGCCAAACCCAGGATGAAAACCAGACTGTGAGGGATCAAGAAAACTGACCCGATCCAGATGCCCCTGAAGCTGCTGAGCCACCACCCGTTCAATTAGAGACTGGCCAATAGCTGGCCGGGGAGTCAATGTCAAAAGATGGTTTCTTGAGCAGAGGCCATACCACTGCCTCTTTGAGGCGGCTTGGCACCCTGCCCTCCCTAAGGGAGGCATTCACAACCCCTGCCAGCAACGGCCCTAATGTCTCCTGGCAGGTCTTAACCAGCCAGGACATGCACGGATCTAGTTCACAACAGGTGGCCCTTACAGCCCCAAGGACATCGGCCGCATGAGTGGGCGACACCTACTGAAATTGATCCCATGAAATCAGACAAGGCAGATCCTCCACTACCTCAGGTTCACCCACTGTTATAAGTGCAGCATCGAAGTTGCGGTGAATCCAAGTGATTTTATCCACAAAAAAGTCAACAAATGTGTCTCAGCAGGCACTGGAAGATTCCAGTTCCAGGTGGAGAGAGGCTGGATTGGCCAGCCACTGCACCACCCAGAACAGCTCTGCTGGATGTGATTTTGCGATGCTATGAGAACAGCAAAGAACTCTTTCTTTGCTGCCCACACCGTTACAGCATAAGCTTTTAAACTAGCCTTATGCTGCAGTCGGTCGGCTTCAGCACGAGTCCGGCGCTACTGTCGCTCCAACTGCTGTCCTTCCTGCTTCACCCGGTGCAGGTCCTGTGTAAATCAAGGGGACCTGCGTCGTTGGCATTCTGGAAGCGGACGCCTGGGCGCCGTTCGTTCAATGGCCTCTGTCAACAAGCTGTTCCAGAAGACAATAAGGTCATAGAGCGAACAGTCTCGAGATCAGGAGGTAATTCCCCATAGGCATTCTGGAACCTTTCTGGTTCCATAAGTCTCTGGGGCGAACCAATTGAACTGGTTCTACACCTCTCTGAGGGCAGAAGTGCGCCAGGAGACCGGCCTGGAAGAGATAATGATCCATCCATGACAAGTGCATAATTAATCCCCCACTACCGGATCCTCCGCCTAGAACTAAAGTCCTTGGAGATTGCAAGACCACCTCTGACACCAATTCTGCTATGGTGTGTAGGCATGCTGCTGCACAGGTAGGTCTCCAGTCAAATCAATCACCAGATGGATACCCTCCATGGCCAAGATAGTCTGCACTGGATACTTCCTCACAGACTAGGTGTCCTTTAAAAATAACAGCTACACTGCCTCCCCACCCCTCTGGTCTAGGGTGGTGCTGTACAGAGTACCCGGCAGGAACAAGGTCAGCCAGAATTGGCCCCGACTCAGCGTCCAGCCAGGTCTCTGTAATACACATGGTCAGCTGATTGATTATAGACGAGTCCTTGCCCCAATGGGTTTACCATCTAGGAGAGACAGGGAGGGGAGATGGAGAAGGAAACAGCAGAGACAAAAATATGTTCATGAAGTTGAGAAGGTGTACGTGCTTGGCTTAGTTACAGGGGAGAAGGGGACTCATGAGTAAATCAGGATTTAGAAGAGATGAGGAGTTACAGAAAGCCTGACTGAAGAGCGAGGTTTGCAGGAGAGATTTGAAGGTTGGAAGGGAGGGTGTCCCAGCATAGGGGGTAGCATGGGAGAAGGTGTGAATAAGTTATGAGGTGCAGGAGACTCAGGCAGGTGAGGAGTCGAGCTCCCAGGTGAGAAACGGGCACAGAAAGCTAGGCCATAAAGGGCCTCGTAGACTCTTTTGCTGAATGCAGTCAGGTAGAGGGATTCAGTGAAGGGGGGGGGGGGGAGAGCTGAATATGATAAAAGCAGCGATGACCTTGGGAATGGAGTTTTGAATAGAAATGAGCAGGGAAGGCCAGGAAGGAGGAGGCTGCAGTAGCCAAGATATGAGATGACTAGAGCACACATTAGAATTTTGGCAGTGGAAACAGGAAGGGCTGGATTTTAGCAGTGACGGGAAGTGACTGAACATAGCTACAGACTGGATCTGAGGAGCAAAGGAGAGGGGGGAGACAGATGCCTGAGGGACAGGCTGGATAGTGACCTTATTAATGGAGACAGAGAGGGATGAGGGAGAGGAAGGTTTTGGGAGTGAAGATGAGTTCAGATTTGGCCATATTATTTGAGTTGATGTTGAGAGATTCAAGCAAAGATTCCAGAGAGAGAGTTTGTGATACAAAACTGGATAGAGTGGGGTTGGAGAGAGTTTAGTGTCATCAGCATACAGATTATTCTAGAAACGGAGAGAATTAATGAGTTTACTGAGGGACAGAGTGTAAATGAAGAAAAGGGCCACAGAGAGAGGCTTGGTGACCAAGAGGGGAAGTGACGTGGAGGATGTACTAGCAAGCGATATACTTAAGCAGCAGTTAGAAAGATAGGAAGAGAACCAGTCACGGGCTGAGACCTAGAAACCAAGGGATCAAAGCAAGTCAAGAAGGAAGGTGTGATCAAGCAGGAAGGTTTGATCAATGGTGTTAAAGATCACAGGACGAGAATGGAGGTCATTGGTGATTTTGGCAAGAGCTGTCTCAGTTGACTGGGAAGGACGGAAGCCAGAGTAAAGGGAGTTGAGGGAGGAGTTGGAAGAATGGAAATTAAGACAACAGATGTAGACAGCTCATTCTAGGAGTTTGGAAGCAAATGGGAGGAGAGAGAGGGGGCAGTACTTGGAAGGTCAAGTGGTTTTCCTAAGGATAGGGGGGAGAGTGACATAATTGAAAGAGGGAAAGGAACCAGCGGAGAGGGGGAGAGTGGTGATGTGTAGCACGGAGGATGCACCGGTGGGGAGGCAAGCAGCGATGAAGTCGAGGGCAGGTAGAGGGGTTGGACTGGAGAGTAGGGAAGTGATATCAATGGAAGATGGCAAGGAGAAAGTCAGGTGAGGGGAGTGGGGAAGGAAATGGTGGTAGGGAGAGAAGGTAATAGCAACACCAAGGTGGATTTATCAATCTTGCCATTGAAAAACGGGGGGGAGGGGATTTGAGAAGTGAGTTGAAGGTTAACCTCATTCCAGTTTTTTGAATAAGAACTACAAATCGAAGGTAGGTCCTGCACGGTGAGAGGTTGTCAGAGTTCTGCCTTTGTCTTCTCACTAGGGGGAAACCGAGTCACATTAAAAATAAGGGGGGGGGAGGAGAATATAACATGAGCTAATTATGCTCTAGCACTTTGGCTAAAAAAACGAGGTTTTGAGTAAACAACTTATTATGAACAAAGTGAATTCTGGTTCAGTGTTGGAATAATGGAGCTTTCATTAAGAACTCCTGAAGCTTAGTCACAAACTTCAATCAATGCAGAATTGTGCTGCCTGCCTCCCACAACTCATGTGGAAACACATAACCCTTGGATTCAGGTCACTGCACTGGCTTCCTTTTTATTTCTTGGCACAAATTAGGATGGTGAAGGTGATCTTTAGGTGTGTGAGCCCCATCTATTTGAGAAGCTAAGCTTGAATATGTCAGTTAATAAGAATTTCCCTGTTAAGGGGCCTTGTTTTGCTTACATTGGAATCCTGAGCCCAGTAACACCCAGGACAAAACTGATTTATCTGATTTAGCATTTGACAGACTACTTGTTTTAATCTTCTAATTATTACTGTAAATAATCACTGCCTAGCAAAATAAACATCCAACAGCTGTTAAATAGCTGTGTACCCCAAACAGGCAGGGAGAATGTAATGGGGGTATTAAAGGTATTTTTACCTTCGGTAAATGCAACATCAGTTCCTTCCCCAAATCCCATGGATCCATCCGATATCCAGAGTTCCTTCTTGGACAGCAGGAACATCTGGGTATTGAGGCTGAACTCTGCTGCTACTGGGTCACTGACCTATGCCAAAGAAAATTTTAAAATCACTTAGCTTTTTCCTTGAAATCTAGTCAACGTTATCTAAATGTCAGTGTTTCTTGTGTGTGATGTATACTCAATGCTCTGTATCCTGAACACTAAAATAAAATCATTGCAAGCAATAACCTTTTGGAACAGATCAAACTTGAGCAGGATGTGCTGCATGTTACCTAGACCCATGAGTGAAGTCATTCTCTATGCTGCATATTGTATCTCTAATCCCTTTCACAGTGGAAAAAAGTAAATCAGACAAGGCATTGTGGTGTTTCCTAAGTGAGTCTGATGCTTGCAAAAGGTCATGCCACCTGGACAGTGGGCACTAAATAAAAATCTTTTCTTTGATACAAAGAGAATCACCTCTTGGAGCTAGAGAATAGTCGGTGAAACTAGATTGAGCCTTATTGTCCCATTCCACATGTGCCAATATACAGTCCTCAATCAGCAATGGCTTTTGATGACATTCACTGTAATGATCTCAGGGCAGAAAAGCTCCACACATCATGTGCCAATGTCTGAGTCATTTGATTTCCTCTTTATATTAAACTGAAGGGGGGTGGGGGGAGAGGTGATGCTTGGAACAATGCATGACTTCAGAATGCTGAATAGGCAGAGGAGTTTGCTTTAGGCAGGCCTATGTCTCTGGTCAATATGGAAGAATTGTAACGTGGATGGATTTGATTTCCCCCACATCAGATCAGGGTGATTCCATTAAACTTAGTTGAGTCTCAGCTTACAGGGGATTTTTCACTTTAGTGCTGCTAGTTGTGAAAAACATCTTATTTCTAGTCTTGGGATTTTAATATCTGTTAAGAGCTGGTTGAAATACACATGCGAGAGACTACAGGTATAATCTTCCACCTCCAGGCTTGATGCAAGGATTTTTGCTATCCTAGGCTGTCCTGCCCTTCCTATCCACATCTCCTCCCCCAATCTGGCAGTGTCTGGATTGGGGGGGAATATTTTCTGTTTGGGCTTTAGTGGAAGCGCTGTGGATGCAGGGACTGTTTGTGCCCCATGGGGCTTGTCTGATGTATCTCTCTGACTCTAAGGAAGCTATATCCAGGGCAAATGTTCAACTAGGTTTACTCAATGTAAGAATCTTAGGAGATTCTTCACACAAAACAATACACACCCTCAAAGTCCCCACACCTTCAAGACTGAGGGACTAAGCAGTTGCAAAAAATATCCCTTCCCCTCCTTTTGCTCCTATTTGCCTCTGCTCTGACCCTTCAAAAACAAATGAAATTAGATGTAATTATTTCTAATAGCTATCGTAGCTTGCCAGGCTGCTGCGCCCATGGGGCAGAAAGCGCAAGCTGGAGGCTGTCGGGTACATCCAGAAGAACTGAATCCCACCTGACAGCAACTTATCAGATCAGCAGGGAAAGAGGCTGAGATTTTGAAACCTGAAGTTACAGATCCCTTTTGTGCTTGCCTACAGGAACCTCCCAAGCAAGGCTCTGGGGTCAGCTGGATGGGGATGAGGCAGCACATCAAAGCTGGTAGCTGCCCTGCGTGGCAGGCTGCAAGGTGTCAAAGGTGAGACAATGTGGATCTCACCTAGCCCTGGCTATCCACACCCGTCTCGGCCCCTGCTTAAACCCCAGCCGCAATCCGCTACTCCACATCCTGAGAAGCCCCCACCTGCCTGCCATCCTTGGATTTCAGAGTGCAGCCCCTGTGCTCCTTCCCCAGCTACCTCCTCTCTTTCTCTGTCAGGGGATCTGGGAGGCTGGGGCACACTGGATTGAGGCCAGGATTTGGCTTGGGGGTGGGGCTTCCCCCAGGTCGGGGGGTTTTCCTTGGGTGGCATGGCCTCAGCCACCTGCTGCTGCTGCTGTCCTGAGCCTTGTGGTTCCTTCTCTTGGGGTTCATGGCCACTTTCCCTGGCTCTGTTCACTTGCCTGGGCACAGACAGCTCCAGACTGGTCTCCTCCAGCAGCCACTCTGGCTTGAGCTCCTGTCTTCAGTACCCAGCAGCTACAGATTGGGCTGCACAGTAGGGTTGAGAGCACAGGCAACCCTGTCCACCTTCCCGGACAGAGGCTGCTGCTGGCAGGGAACTGGTCGCAGTGAACGGTTCAACTGCTGCCATGTACTACTTGGGGCACCACAGGCAAGAGCAAAGCAGTGGGCAGAGCACCCCAATGCAGCTGCTGTGGCATTTTTTGCCACCTCCATCAATTTGCCACCTTGTCCACCCACTGAAGTCACTGGTAAAACTCTCACTGACTTTACTATTGGTGGGTTGTCTTTCCTATGGTCTGACTGCCAGTGAAGTAGTGGGAAGCAAATGAAAAAAACCCAGGCAGACACTGCTCCACAGCAGTTGGAACATGTATTGACAGAGAAGCCCTAAATAAACATGCTCTACCTGCTGGAACCGGATATCTAGATCAAAGGTGATTGGCTCCCGTGGGTTACAGATGATAGGTAGAGTGTATTCCTGGCTGGGTGCAGCAGTGCATGGGATAAATTTCACAGTGTAAATACCAGAATAGTCACGTACCTAGAAATAATGACAAAATATGATAAAGTGAGCATTTCTCCAGAATCTCTTAAGCAATACCTGTATAAAAACCCACAGGTTTATGTCTCTATGGGTCTTTATTACTATAATATTTCACTTAGCTCCTCCTTTATGTGCAACACCCCTTTAATCTGGTACCCAGTTTATATAAACTCCCTATTCTATTCAGATGTAGTCCCCAGGGAAGCAGTGTAACTGTGTGCATCTAGCAGAGACCTGGGAGTTGACACTTGGATTATACCCAACTTTTGTACTGGCCAACAGTGTGACCAGCCTTTAAAATGAGAGAAGAGTCTTTTCAAGTGGGAGGTAATATTTACTTGCAAGCCATTTGGAGACCTGTAGCCACAAGTAAGTTGAAAGCAGAACCTCTCACCATTATAAACGGGGGACTGCTGAAGCCCCAATTTTGAGGAAACCGCTTGAGCTACAGTTGTGAACGTTTACTCATGGCTTATATATGTGGGGATGAAGAAGATCCATCCAGAAAATCAAAAGTTATAACTGTTTAAAAGTTAATGCACTGAGAGTCTCAATGATTCTGAATCATCGATATATCCTGCCCCCCCCCCCCCCGACAAAGTTGAGCCCCCAGACTCTACAAGCTTGGAGCCTGAGATGTCCAGCAAGTGCTACTGTAGTATGATAGTGCTTGGTGCAGCCAAAATTGAGTTTATTAAACAGTAAAAAAAAAAAAAAAAATCAGTTCTGCTGGCTGGTGCATGTGCAATTAAGCAGCCACTGACTGCCATTTGTGGTGGTAGAAAAAACAGCATACGGAAAGTTACATGACTGCTTTTTGAAATCAAGTAACTTTATTCAGAGCCGGCTGTGTTGGAGACGTGAAGCTTTAGTCAGTTTCATGTCAATTACCCCCTTGCCTCACTCTGCTTTTCACTGGTATGAAAAGATGCATGACTTTTATTAATTCACTGCGTGGGGAGTCTTTTGAGCGATCCATATCTCCTCCCCACGGATGAGTTGAGCCCCCAGACTTCACAGCCTTGGAGTATGCGATGGCCACCAAGTGCTACTCTAACACAATAGCGCTTGGTGCAGCAAATACAGTTATTAAACATTTTAAAAATCAGTTCTCCTGGCCGGTGCATGCGTAGTGGTATGGAAAGTTGTACGACTTTTATACATTAACTCCAGCTGTCACATTATTTCTTTATTGATCATTTTTTTATTATCATAATTTGATGACTAACAATTTTTTCAAACTGCCTTAAATCTGTCACTTACGTATATAAAAACTGTATAAAATTTATACTATGAACTGTTGTTGACAATATCAGTGTAGACAACTTTATACAATTGGTTGTCCACAATGCAATTCTGCCCAAAAGGACAGAGTTAAGGCAGTTTGAAAAAATTGTTCATCGTTGGATTATGATGATGATAAATGATCAATAAAGAAATAATGTGATAGTTTAGTGATAAATAATAAGAGTAAGTATGTATGGTAATATTTTATTCTCTGTAAAGCACCAGGTACATTTCTGGTGCTATATATAAATGCTTATGATAATAATAACAATATATTACATTAATGTTGATGGTAAATTATGGAATATAGATATAAAGTCTGTAAATAATTCCCATGCTTTTTGGTGTTAATTTTTGTTGTATGTTAAATGTTTTTAAAATTGTAATTAATTTTCATGTTTTTTGGAGTTTAAGTTAGGGAAAATATATTTTGTGAAATGGTTTTGAAAAGGAAAGTGTTTTGTTTTGGAAATGATGCTACCTTCAAAGGTTTTTTAAACTATTAAGTTTTTTGTTTTAGAAAATACTTATTAGTGGTAAGTGTGCTAAACATCTGTAGTTCTATAAACTAGGAGTAGTCAGGGGAGAGAGAGATTTTAATGGTAGTTTTAAGCTTATTTCTCTGCTGAATATTCCTCACATCCAGACTACTATTTGGTTAAATACTAACTTTAGCTTTTAAGTCCCGTGCTATCAAAGTGTGTTTTATCCAAGGACCTGTGCTCACAGCCTTCTCCTCATTGCTGGCAAGAGAGAAAACATAGTGAATACAGGGCCCTGTTTATATCCGGCACAGGGGCTTGAAAATAATAGATTGAGATTACACGCACCTTTCATTTTCAAAAATGTTTCTTTTTATCAATTCAGTATTAGGTCTTTATCTGCATGGACACAGCAAGACACCAGTACAAATTACAATACAGCCTCTGGCTTGAGTTTATTACCTAGCCCCTACTCCTATGGCCCCGTTCCCTGGCACTGACAGAGACTGCTTTTGGTCAAGACATTTCAGCTTTATCACACTGACGAAATCACTTGATCTCTGATTCTTTCCCCTTCCTCTAAAATGGAGATAGCAATAACTACAAACATCATCAAGTGTTGTATTTGTACACTATTATTAAAGCAGTCTGAAAAGAGGAAGCACGGAGTGATCATCATTTTTAGATACTTGTTCACACTTACGGCTGCGTTCAAATGAGAAGCTTAGTACGTGGGGGGAAAAAAACAACCGTTCCCCATTTTTATTTTATTTTTTTAAATGTGTGAAAGGGCTCTGATACACCAAGTGTAACCTATGCTTTAGCTCCCCAAAATTTAAGCCAGAAAGCAAGGTTTAACCATGGGTCTAAATTCATCATGTGCACAGCAGGGGTGGGGAACTTTTTCTGTCGTGGGGCCCACATTGAAAATTAGTACGAGCTTTGAGAGCTACATAGAGGTTGGGGACAGGGGTGCTTAATGGGTGTATTCAAGAAAAGGAGGACCCAGATCATGGATCTGTGCCGTGGATCTGTCCCCTACCCTTGTGTGCATGCCCTTCTCTCTGCTCCATTATCCGGAGCTCAGTTTTTCAGTGCTTGGGGATAGAAACTGGATCCAGGAGCCAAATCCAGGCACTGGAAAGGGGCCACATAAAAACTTGCCGAGGACTGCATTTGGCCCCCAGGTCTGAGGTTCCCCACCCCTGGTGCCGAGGGATTAATCGGCGTGTCTGTCAGCCTTAATTGCTGCAGGAAGGGGATGAATCCCTCCACTGTCTGCCTGGCCAGGACAATGCATTGTTGACAAGAAAATACACATAATGGGATGTCTACTAGATGTTACAGCAGTAAAGTAAGCATAGTAACTTTCAAAGCACCAGAATTGGTGGAGGAAATTGAGAACAATTAAAATTTAATTTTTTGTTTAAAAGGATTAGAAGTTGCGTTAAATTATTGTATGTAAAGTGCACCGAGTGCCAGGACAGGAGGGTGCTATATAAAAATAAAGGTGGTGGTGGTTAATTAAAATGTGCAAATAAAACTCAAGCAAAAAGTACAGACGGGAGAAGCATCTCCTCTGAATGCAACGCAAGTCAACAGATTCTGATAACTCTTATAATGGAAATCATCACACAGGAAATCTCCATCGGAATATTAGCACGCTATAGTTGTATGCCCAAAGATTTGGTCAGTTATTTTTAAACACCAATATCTATTTACCAATCTATCACCAATTTATTTTTCTCTTCCCCCAGAATAGGTGGGATGATTCTGAAGGTACATCCTCCCCCATATGAGCCAATGGAAAAACTCCCATTGATGTTACTGGCAGAGGATTGTCCTGCAAATGTTCTGTGCTATCACTGCTGCTGAACCAATTGCTACAGTGGGCTCATAGCTAGGCAGGCAGTTTTTAATAACAAGATGGTCCGTATTTCCCATCTCCCCTAAGTGCAAACTCACAGCAAAGTCTGAGACAAAGCTCCATTGCTGCATGGGGTGGTGGAAGGTCGGCTCACTTCGTAAAAGACTCAGTGTGAACGTGAGGCCAGGGTGATCAGCAGACATCACCATTGATGACAGAGAGGTGCCTGAAGAATTAAAGGACAAATTACTTCATGAAAGGCATCACTATCAATTGGCACAGAGCAGCAGCAGATGCTTTGTGAAAAAAATAACCTCTATTTCAACCCAACTCTGCTGAGACATGCTTTTCAGTCTATTATATTATAATAATTATATTTGTATAATATAAAAATGTTAATATGTATAATTTTATATCTATATATCAAATGTTTTATGTTAAGAACAGACAATGTTAAGAACGTTCATGATTCCTGGACACACTAGTGCGGAGAGAGAGAGAGCACAATCTCTTACCTGGGTGAGACATTACAAGTTGTCCTCTGAATCGAATCTCAGTTCTGAAATTCACCACCAGTCGCCCTTCATCATTGATTCTCATACTTGTTGGGTAGAGGGAGCCTAGACATGAAAGATCACAGGAGAGTGTAGACGTTTCCCTGTTGCTAGTTTCAGCGTTTAAAGAACTGAACTGAGATGCTGCACTTTGGCTCTCCTCTCATGATCTAAACTCTGCCACTATAGAAGCCTCAGAATTGGATTTGATGACTTCAATGGAGTTACAGTGTGTTTACATCAACTAAGGGATAGAGGCAGAAGGCCAGAGTCTTCTCAAATTATATAGGTCAACTGAAAGATCTGTACCCTAATTAGCAATTAAAGTATTTAAAGCTAAAGTCTTACCACAACTTCTGTATGAGATAGAGGTTTTCCCCATACATTTAGTTAAAAAATTGGAAGTAGTACAAAATAAATTTGTAAGAGGCCTCCTAGGGGTACCTGTATGTACATCATTATCTATTTTACCAGCAGACACAGGAATCCATCCAGTTCAAACATTAGCTAAAATAAAAACATTGAAATACTGGAATAAGACACGTCTTGGGACTGAAAGACTCCCTTATCTCTGCTGGCAGGAGTAGGCAGCACATGAAGGAAGCCAAAAATATAGGTGGTGGAATGAGATACGGCGAACTCTGAGTCAGTTGGGCTTTATGCCAGAGTTTTGTGTGACAAAAAATGTGTCATCAATCAATGAATATATATTGGCTCAGGAGGAGATGGCCAAGTTGGAAATTATTAAAATCTCTCCCTGGTACTATAAGATAAAATTCTCTTTTGCAATGGAACCGTACTTAAAACTTTTGATGGACTTTAGGCTAAGGAGAATGGTGATACTGATCAGAACTCAACTGTTCGAGTCAGCTATAAAGGAGGGCTGGGTAGAGAAAAGGGACTATGCAGACAGAATTTGTCCATGTGCCCTACAAGTAGAAACCCTTGAACATATTATATATGATTACCTGATCTATGATGATCTTAGAGCCACTTGGTTACTTCCCCTTTTTACAAATAATTCTATTCCACCTGCACGATATAGTATAATTAAACGTTTGACTTCAGACTCTGTGCAGATGTTTAAAGCCTTGGCTTTGTTCTTCATATTGGCCCAATGCTATAGAAATGAAGTGGTTCATAATCTTATTTAAGACAATTTGGTCTAATTGGGGATAAACCTATGTGGCGATAACAAGCAAATATTGAATTGAATAATTTTTTTTATTTTAAGGTCCATATTTTCTGTGAGTATAACTTATTACCTTTACTATAGTGGAGATTCCTTGATCCCATATTAGAATGGATCTTCAAGCTATTTTGCTACGTGTGTGTCATTTATGGCTTGCAGATATGATTGTTGCCACTTCGCTAAGTAAGTTATGACGGAAAAGATAAAACTACAGGATGGTCTTGCTCCATAAATGGTCTTATTTTAATTAAAGCATTAGCTTTTTCTTTTACTTATTTTTTGCTACTTATTATTATAAGCTTTTATATAGCGTCAGCGATGTACCTGGTGCTTTACAGAGAATAAGATAGACACGGTCCCTGCCCGAGAGCTTACAATCTAAAGATGGGGAGGGGAGACAGGGAAGGGGGAACAGAGGGAGAGACAAGGGATGCAACATTCACGAGGATGTGAGAACTCAGGTACATGTTCTTGGCTTGGTTACAGTACATTGGGAGTTTGCAGATAACAGGTGGGGGATAATCCTGGGTGGGGATGATTAGCGGAAGGGCGGAGCGGAAGAGGTGGCTTTTGAGGACGGACTTGAAGGTACGAAGGGAGGGGGTAAAGCGGATATGGGCAGGGAGTTCTAGGCATCCAGGGCAGTGAGGGAGAAGGGATGAAGGCGGTTGGGGGAGCAGGAAAGGCATGGAGGGTGAGTGATGGGATGGAATGGAAGAGGAGCGGAGTGCTCGAATAGGGGTTCGGAGGGAGATTAGGGGGGAGCGAGGTTGTGATGGGCTTTGTAGGTGAAGACGAGGAGCGTGTGCAGAATACGCTCAGGAACGGGAGCCAGTGGAGAGAGGAGAGGAGAGGCTGCACATGGTCAAAGTGACAGGCTAGGTGAATGATCCTGGCAGCAGAGTTTTGAACAAAGATGAGGGAAGAAGGGTGAGAGTGGGGAAGGCTGTCGAGGAGGAGGTTACAATAGTCAAGGCGTGAGATGACTAGAGCATGGATGAGAGTTTTGGCAGAGGAGACAGACAGAAAAGGGCAGATCTTAGCAATGTTGTGGAGGGAGAAGCGGCAGGATTTGGCCACGGAGTCAATGTAGGGTTTGAAGGTAAGGTGCAAGTTGAAGATGAAGCCCAAGCTACGGGCTTGGGGGACAGGGAGGATGGAGACCCCGTCAATGGGAATTGATGGGGAAGAGGGGGAGGAAGGATTGGGAGGGAAGATAAGGAGTTCCGTTTTTGCCATTTTCAGTTTGAGTTGGCGTTGAGACATCCAGGTGGAGATATCACAGAGACAGTTGGTGAGACAAGCTTGAACAGAGGGGGAGAGGGAAGGAGTGGAGAGACAGAGTTGAGTGTCGTCAGCGTATAGGTGGTATTGGAACCCGTGGGAGGCAATGAGTTTGCCTAGGGATTGGGTGTAGATAGAGAAGAGGAGAGGGCCAAGGACAGAGCCTTGCGGGAACCCCGACCGAGAGGGGTAGGGAGGAAGAGGAGGAGGAGTTAGGAAGAGATACATTGAAGGAGCGATCAGAAAGGTAGGAGGAGAACCAGTCGAGGACAGAGTCCCACAATCCAAGGGAGTGAAGCGATTCAATCAGGAGCGAGTGGTTAATAGTGTCGAAGGCAGCAGAGAGATCAAGGAGGACAAGAATAGAGTAAAGGCGGTTGGATGTAGCCATAAGAAGATTGTTGGTGATCTTAGCAAGAGCGGTTTCAGTGGAGTGAAGGGGGTGGAAGCCAGATTGGAGGGTGTCAAGGGAGGAGTTGGCGGAGAAGAGGTCGAGGCAATGGGAGTAAATGCGTTCAAGGAGTTTGGAAGCAAAAAGGAAGAGCGAGACAGGACGGTAATTAGAGGGTTCAGAGGGATCCAGAGTGGACTTTTTGAGGATGGGGGAGACAGTGGCGTGTTTAAAGGCAGAGGGGAAGGAGCTGGTAGAGAGGGAGAGGTTGATGATGTGCAGGAGGGGAGGGGCGACGGTGGAAGCAATGGAGGTCAGGAGGCAGGAAGGAATGGGGCCATGGGGCAAGTGGAGGGGTTGGAGGAGGAGAGCAGGGAAGAGATTTCCTCAAGGGAGGTGGGAGGGAAGGAGGACAGGAGCGAGGTGGGAGGAGGAGGGAGAGTGGTAGGGGGAAGAGGACTTGGAAGTGATTTCCAGGTGGATCGTGTCAATTTTAGAGGTGAAAAAGACAGCAAGATCCTGAGTGGAGAAAGAAAAGGGAGGATGAGGACAGGGGGGGGTTGAGAAGGGAGTCAAAGGTGGAAATACTTTGTAATGTTCAAATTGTCATGACTATTTGCCAGCACAATAAAGGAAAAGGGTAAAACAGCTGTGCGGGCAGCATGGTAACTCTCCAGCCCGGCCTGTGGTGGGAAACCCTAACTGTAATGGCCCGGGTCAGGGCGCTGAACTAACGTGCCCATGGCCGGAGAGCTTTCCCACCGCCCGCATGCCTTGGGTAGAGCGGGGAGCTAAACAAACATGTGCTGGCCCTACTCAGCTCCCAGTGCCCCACCATGATGGGCAGCCATGGCATTTGTTCTGACGGCTCCTGCCCCAGGGTGAGGCTGAACACGTGTGCTAGCCCGTATTGGCAGCCCTTCCCCAGAGATTTGCTGAGAACGCAGTCTGGACGAGCTGCCTAGCCACCTCAGGGCAGTCCCAGGCGAACATCTGGTGGCACATAAACGCGCATGCTGGTGGGTTGCAGGCCTCATGTCTGTTTTACCCAAAGTGGGTGAAGTGCCAGTGCTGGCTCCTGCCTACAGCGGAGCTGGGACCTGCTATTTGAGGATGTTTTGGGGGCTGAATCATCTTCCTGCTTTTGCTTTACCTTTTTCATCCCAGAGGGGTTGAATGGTATTATGGAAACTTGTGTACCCTGGATAAAGGCAAATGATGTATTTTATATTTTTTATAGATTTGTTATTTTATCTCTTTTGTATAAATTGCTGCAACCAATGGTTGAGTCAATAAAACTATACATACGTACATACATTCTGGGTTGCAATGGTGTAAATTAGGAGCAACTCCTCTGAAATAAATAGATCTACGCTGATTTGACACCAGTACAAGTGGGAGAAGAATTAGGCCAATTATCCCACATTTTAACCCAAGAGCTTCTGGTAGGTCCTCTCTGCAACCTCTTCTTCATTGGCACTTCCAGTCATATCCACAGGGGCTTTTAAAATGGCCCAACTGTTCTGTAAACCTGTAACTTTTTAGCATTGGGGTTTGATTCTCCAAAAGATCCCAAATGGTCTTTATTCTTTATTTTTCAGATGGGGCTCTCACTCATCTTTGAATGTTATATAGCATTGCTTTTTTTATTCTTTTCCCAGACTTTTCAACCCCTGAAGAAGGGATTTCATCCCGAAACACGTTGGGTTGATTGTCCATTTCTGGATTGTATTATATTTACTTTCATTCTGGAATTGTCTGCAGTATTTGTCCATTTTAAAATTTGTATCATTTGATTATTCATAAAATTCATTTATATTATCTAGGATTATTATTTTGTTTCAGCAGTCACCTGGTGGGTGTTGAAGTTTTAACGCACAAATACTTTGCACTGGGTAGTTTTAAAGCACATGCATTTCTAAAATAGATTTAATAACAAACAGAATTTAAAAGCTGAGCCTTGGGGCTTTCAAACAGTGGAAATGAGCCTCCATGCTGATTCAGTTCTGGAGGCCAGGGGGTGTCCTAATTGACTGATGTCAACTGAAGCACATTTCCCCCAGGGTTTAAATATAAAAGTAAGCAGGAGAAAACTTACCTTGGAGCTCTGCTTCCGGGGGGCTGCCTATGCCATCTTTCCACAAGATGGCAGTATCATACACAAAGGTGAGTCTCCATTCAGACTGCAAGTCAAAGTGCTGCCAGCCACCAACCGCAGCAGGAGAGTGAAAGACGTAGGAGACGTAGAGAGGCAACCGCAGCGTGACATACGACTGCACCAGATTTAGCACCTGCAATCCAGGGGAGCAAAGGGTTGTTAAATTAAACTCCCATCTAATCCAGTTCGCTCCACAGCCTTTCCAAGAATTGTGTTAAAGCTCATTCTCACTCCCTTTTAAATAGCGTCAATTTGCCAGATTGCTACAGCTTTATTTCTTTTGAATCCTGCATAAACACTACTAGCTGTCTTTAGAACTGTACTTTCATCCTGTGATCGAATTACAGTTTGTGTGAAAGCAAGAGAGTGGAAAGCAAGCAAGAAAGGTTAGGCAGGCCAGCTCTTTGCTGGCTTTGAACATAGCTCTGTGAGGAGCAAAGCATCCTAGCTGCATGGTTGCAGGGGGCGGTAGAGAAATGTCTATTATGGGATTAATATAACAATCGCTTAGGCTCGGGACCTCTGGCACAATTCAGTCCAGCTTTCTGGAAACGACAGGTTAATGCATTAAGCCATTGTTTCGCAAAGCAGAAGTTTTCTCCAAGTGGAAATTAAGTTTGGTTTCTTTAAATCGACTACACAATTCCAAAGTATAGGCGATGGGGCAAAGCAAGAGTCCAGATATAACCTGCACACGTTTGAGTTGGTCAGAAGCTGAGCCATATTCCGAACCCACTGCAGAAAAGATTACCCATCTTTATGATGGACTGAACCAAAACTCCAGATTCTAACACTTCCGGATTCCAGTCCTCTCTCTAGTGTCCATGATGGGGCTGGGATCGTTATACACTCACTGGATGCAGTTGGTGTATAAATTAAGGTGTGACCACATTTAATGTTGCATACAGAAATGTCAATATGATGTAAAATCCAGGTGGTGGGTGGCAGGGACTTGAAAATGGTTGTATCATGGATGAAACAGTAGTGTACAAAATTTGTGGGGGTGGGAGTAATATAAAGCCCCAGAAAAATTGGTCAAAATATAATTGCAGAATTTTCTGATGGCTAGAGGAAAGGGGAAATGGAAAGAGTATTAGCAGGCAGTCGAGATTTTGCTCTTGCTAAATATTTGGGTTGGTCTGAATGACCAATGGCACCCCATTGGGTTGGTCATTCATTGAGGAGATGAAACTACTAAGTGGGGCTCAGCCTGAGACTTTTCCTGTCATCAAGGAAGGGAAATAAAGACAACTCGTACATCAGAGAAACCTTCAGTTTGCTGCCAAACTCTTCTAAGTTATTCATGCCCTAATTTTACCCTTTTCTTGAGAGAATCCTTATTCTTTTCTTGAGACATCAGTAAAATGGTCAAAACTTGTTCCTTATAGAACCATAAAATGTGTGTTTTACTTGGACTTATCTTTCAAAATTGAAAGCTCCAGCAAAACATACCTGGCCATCTGTGCCAATGGAGCCACTGCAGTCTGTCAGCAGCTCAGACATGTCATAGTAGCTGTTGAACTCCCACAAGAAGGCCTCCAAGTTGAGGTTGCGGTAGAATCGTAAGGTCCTGGCAGATCGCAGGGAGGTGCTGTATTGGTAGGGTGAAGTTTCCCCAGTCACTTCCAGATTTTTGGTGTTATCTGTGATGAACCCATGTGTAGTCTGGATCTCATTATAATCCAATAAGTTGGAACATTTGTGGTTGCCCACACGTGTGCCATCAGGGCTAAGAGTCAGCTCAAAGTTGGACAAAGGTCGAGTTGAGATGACAGGCAACATTCCTGAAACACAATAAACAGCCCCACATAGCAGCATTCTGAACTGAGGAAACTGGTTGCTCAAAGCTTTTAACACTCAGGAAGCACACAGAAATGGGAGAAAACCAAGGCATCTTTTCATTGCACAAAATTCAACCTGTAATTATTTGTCAATAATGTATTTTGCAGATTTAAAAGCTAAGGGAGCTGATGGTCTTGCCCTGTGCTACTAACTGTGTTAAACTGTTCATCCAGTGTAATTCTAGAAGAACCTTGCTTGCAGATGCTCTATTCAGAGATGGGGGTCAAGGATGGCTTTCCAGCTATTTTCTACCATGGCTGTTGCTTTTAGAGTCCTCCAGCCACACCCAGTAATGTCTCTGCTTGCTGTCAATGCATAACGCTGAGGCTGTGTTCTCACCCAGGGCCACTGTTAGATATGGTACCCTAGACAGTGGTCTGTATAAAGGTGCCAGTTGGCCTGTTTTAAAAGAAGCCTGATAGGGCTGCCAACCCATCTGTTGTTTCTTGTTTTGTTTTCTTGTAATATTAGGCAATTTTAAATTTGCAGACATTTATTGGACATACATAAGTTGTTATCCCCAAACTCTGTTTTGAAACAGCTATGTATCACTGCACATGTATCATCTCTTCTTCAAAGCAAGGGATCAAAGGTAACATACACGCTTTCATCCGTAGCGTGCATGTTCAAAATGGCCACCATTTTGGTTAAGGGTGGCAGACATTTTGCGCATGTACACTGGTGAACAGTGAGTTTGGCAGCGCGCCACAGGAAGGAAATCTACCTGGAGGCCCCCCATGGCTGCAGTGGACTGGCAGAGTTTTAATCAAGCTCTCTGAGGCCCGTAAGTACATGCTAGGGCTCCAGGCAGGGGGATCCAAAAACGAAGGGTTCAAAAATCGCAGGCCTGCATCGGATTAAACCATAACAGCCTTTTCTGGGCTGTTGTGGTTTAATCCAAAACTGAAAGTCCCATTCATAGTTACCACTAACTTTTTCTAATATCACTGAATATCTCCTTGGCATCATGTTCCTAAGACTGTGAAATTAAAGGTTATGCTGTAATTTGGGACACATGTCCATTACTTACCATCTATATGAGGCATTCTGACAATTAATTTGATCAGGTTGGGGTAATCAGGGTCATCCGGACCTGTATAGCGAATTTTGGCAGAGAACGGCTCTGCTCCTACTGTTCCTGGGATACGAGGTTGACAAAGGCCTATGGGGGAAAAAAGATTATGAGGAGTCTAAATTGTGTCCTGCTGGTCTAAACTTAGACCAAGCACTCTGTCAAGTTTGCCAGTAGCTTTAAGCATACTACGTCATGGGGCACTCTGGGCTTCCTCCCATACCCAACATTGTGCAGTCCAACTCTCTAAGCCATGAGAGTTGAGATCCACCCCTCCTAGTGAGGCAAAGACAACAGAATGGGACTCCCCTAGAGCACCCCATTGGCAGTTAGAGGTTACTTCTCTTTCCCCTCAGAGAGGTGGCAGCTACATTCCCTCCCACCCTCTTGTATTCACCTTGTTAACTGAGGGTACGGGGTGAGTAGGTGTGCAGGGTCTTCTGCATTAATCTCCTCCTGACAATAGAGAATCCTCGACTCGATGGGATTGCTATCCCTCCTCCCAAGTAGTAGGTCTTGGAGTTAGCATGCCATAAAGGTGCATATGGCACCTTTACAATAAACAGATTAAAAATAAAAAGGATACATTTAAATGTCTATATACAAATGCTAGAAGTCTAAAAAGTAAGATGGGAGTATTAGTGTGTGTTGTCTTAAATGAGGATATAGACATAAGAGGAATCTCAGAGACCCGGTGGAATGAGGACAACCAATGGAACACAGTATTACCAGGATACAAAATATATCCAAATGACAATGTTGTCTCTTACATATATCACCACCACATCACCAGCTCAATCGACTCTTAAGTCAAGCAGGTTTAATATTGTAAAGGAAGCAAACAGCACTCTGGAATCTCTGTGGATAGAAATTCTATGTATAACGGGGAAGTGTACCACAGTCGGCCTATACTGTCATCCTCCTGACTAGGACAGTGAGACGGACCGTGACATGCTAAGGGAGATTAGACAGGCTACTAAAGTCGGAAATGCAGTAATGGGCGATTTCAATTACCCTTATATTGACTGGGTGAATGTCTCCTCGGGGCAGGATGCAGAGATAAAAATTTCTAGATGTCATATATGACTGCTTCCTGGAGCAGCTCCTGGAGCCAACAAGAGGAGCCACTCTGGATCTAGTCCTAAGTGGAGTGCAGGATTTAGTGTGAGGGGTAATGGTGCTGAAGCTGCTGGGCAATAGTGATCATAATATAATCAAATTTGACATACAGGAGGGAAAATGCCAAATAAAACCATTGCAGTAACATATAACTTTAGAAAGGGGAACTATGTAAAAATGAGGAAACTAATTAGATGGAAACTTAAAGGAGCAGTTGCAAGAATTAAATGTCTACAGACAACCTGGAGACTATTTAAAAACACCATCTTGAAAGCTCAGATTAAATGTATTCCACAAATTAAAGAAGGTAGGAAGAGGACCAAACGTCTGCCTGTGTGGCTAAATGGTGAGGTGAAGGAGGCTATTGGAGCCAAAAGAGCATCCTTTAAAAAATGGAAACAGAGTCCCAATGATGTAAACAAAGAAGAGCATAAGCATTGCCAAAGTAGATGTAAAAAGTTAATAAGGCAGGCAAAAAAGGATTTTGAGGAGCAACTTGCTAAAGATGCTAAAACTACTAATAAAAAGTTTTTCAAGTACATCAGAAGCAGGAAGCCTGCTAGAGAGTAATTTGGGCTGTTAGATGATGAGGGAGGATAAGGACATTGCAGAGAAGCTGAATGAGTTCTTTGCTTCAGTCTTCACTGCAGAGGATGTTGGGGAGATACCCACGCCGGAACCTTACTTTATAGGTGATGATTTGGAAGAGTTGTCACAAATCTACATGACTCTGGAAGAAGTTCTAGAGCACATTGACAAACTAAATACTAACAAATCACCAGGACCAGATGGTATTCACCCCAGAGTTCTGAAGGAACTCAAATATGAAATTGCAGACCAACTGTTAGTAATTTTTAACCTATCGCTAAAATCTGCCACTGTACCTGAGGACTGGAGGGTGGCAAATATCGGTAACCCCGATATTTAAAAAGGGATCCAGAGGTGATCCTGGAAACTACAGACCAGGAAGCTTGACATCTGTGCCGGGCAAAATGGTGGAAACTATAATTAAGAACAGAATCGCTGGGCATGTTGATAAACATAGCTTAATGGGGAAGAGTCTTAGCAAAGGGAAGTCATTCCTCACTAATCTCTTGGAATTCTCTGAGGGCATAAACAAGCATGTGGACAGGGAAGACCAGCAGATATAGTGTACCTGGATTTCCAGAAAGCTTTTGATAAGGTCCCACATAAAAGACACTTGAGAAAATTAAAAAGTCATGGGATAGGTGGTAGTGTCTTACTATGGATCGCTAACTTGTTAAAGGATAGGAAGCAAAGAGTAGGACTGAATGGTCAGTTTTCACAATGGAGAGATTTAAAAAGTTGTGTGCTTCAGGGATCTGTATTGGGATCTGTGCTGTTTAATGTATTCATTAATGATCTGGAAAAGGGTGTTAAGAGTGAGGTGATCAAATCTGCAGATGACACCAAGTTATTCAAGGTAGTTAAAACACAAGCGGACTGTGAAGAACTGTAACAGGATCCTACGAGACTGGGTGCCTGGGCATTTAAATGGCAGATGAGATTTAATGTGGACGAGTGCAAGTGATGCACATTGGGAAAAATAATCCAAACTATGAGTACACAATTCTGGGTACTAAGCTAGGAGTTACCACTCAGGAAAAAGATCTGGGAGTGAGTGTGGATAATACACTGAAATCCTCAGCCCAGTGTGCAGCAGTAGTCAAAAAAGCAAGCAGAATGTTAGGAATTATTCACAAAGGGGTAGAGAATAAAACGGAGGATGTCATAATGCCTCTATACAAATCAATGGTGCGACCGCACCTGGGATACTGTGATAAATGATAAATGGTATGGAACAGCTTCCATACAAAGAGAGGCTTGACAAGCTGGGTCTCTTCAGCTTAGAGAAGACAGAGAGGACATAATAGAGGTTTAATAAATCTCGAGTGGTATGGAAGGAGTAGATAGGGAATGGTTATTTACCCTCTCAAATAGTTCTAGAACTAGGGGACGCTCCATGAAACTAGCTGCCGGCAGATTTAACACAAATAAAAGGAAGTACTTTTTCACTCAATGCATAATTAACTTATGGAATTTGTTGCCAGAGGATGTTGTCAAGGCCAGTAGTATAGCTGGGTTTAAAAAAAGACTGGATAAGTTCTTAGAGAGTAAGTTCATTAATGGCTATTAACCAAGTGCTTTTGGGATGAACTTACTGTCAGGAGCTGGGAGTGAACAATTGGGAATGGATTGCCCATTGTGACCATTGGTTCTTCTCTCATGTGATCGAGATTGGTCACTGTCAGAGACAGGATGCTCGGCTTGATGGACTATGGTCTGACTCAATATGGCACTACTTATGTTCTTATGTATGGTAATTCAGACCTCCCAGCTCTCTGGATGACTGATGGTTCTGGGTAACCATCATTGCACTGGCTAGGTTTGCTTCATATTTTAAAAGTTTTCCTACTCAACTGTGAAGGTTAGAAACTTTAATAATAATAATAATAATTAATAAAAATCACAGGACTCAGGACCTGGGGACCTAGCCACAAACCTACAATGTCCTGTGTTTCTTTGGGCTCGGTCTGTAGGTCCTCCAAAGGATTATTTGTTCGCCTATGAGGACGTTTCCCACCTCCCATTGCTTACTAGTAATTTAGATGTTTAAATCTGTATAAACTAGAAAGCTATCAATCTGCTGTGTATAGATGTACAAAGAAGAGTAAATTTATGAATGATCCTGCTCTCAAGTCAAATATATCAATCGTCCTCTCCATTTTTCTTCCCCAGTGACAGCTGAGTTATAAGTTGGTGCAAACTGTTAAAATTGCAGAGTCAACATGGCAGCCCTGTTATGTATGTGTCTTTCAGAAGAATAGTTGTCTGTGTGAACAAAGGCAGTTTAAAATGCATACAATGTTAAAAGCAAAGAGCAGGCTTGGGTTAGCAGTGAGCCGTACAACATTGTTTTTACCTTCACCCAAAGGGAGGTGAAGCATGTTACCACCTACCATCTTCTCTACTGACTGTGTATATTTGGCTCAGCAGTTCCAGACCCACATCACCATTGGCATTGACAGCTCGTGCCGCACACTGAACCCTTGACCCGGCTTGAAAGTATATTGAGTCCAGGGTAATAGCCTTGGTGTTGGTAAAGAAAGTGTTGGAGTCTACTTCCCGCATGGGGCTGGTGACACCATCACTTCCGCTGGGAGCACTGACAAGCCAGCGGTACAGGGTCAGAGTGTCATTGATGTTCTCAGCAGCACAGATCGACCCGGTCTTGTCATAGTCTGAAGACTTGGGGTTACACGCCTACAGAGGGGCAGATATACGGAATACATGAGTTTGCTAGACCTATCTCTACAGAAGGAAAATTAACAGTTAAGTCCTATTCTAGCAACAACAAACAATTCTTTTTGACAGTAATTCCATATTTAACCTATCTCAAAGGGTGTATTTTATTTTCTGCTCCTGTAGTGTCAGGAGTGGTGCTTTATCATATAGTAATTATTCATGACACTAAGTGACCACTGAAGTCAATGGAAGTTTTGGATAATCAGGACCTCTGAAAAGTGAGTGGGATGCTTATCTAAGTGCCTACTTATGGAACTAGGTTGTTATTTGACATTCACAAATGAAAGCCACTGTTATTTACAAACAGCAGCATAGCTGCACTGGTGATATTACTACCAGCTTTGGGAACATCACTGGAAGCCCCATCCACCTGTGTGATGATACCTGTTTTCTCTTACCCATCCATTCTCTCCAGGTTAGCTGTTGCAAAAATAGTCTCCACTCCAGTATTCATTTACACCACTACATTAAATAATAGCAATATTACAATGATTGAGACATTAGAAGATTTTATCCCCCCCAGTGATGTAGGGTTTTTTTTGTTTTTTTTTAGTTATGTCCATGGTGTTCAGGCTTCATGAACTCAACAGCACACAGGAGTCTGTACTTATCACAATGTAGAAGTACACCAGCTAGACTGGCAGGTTCATTTCCTATATTCGCACACTCTAAAGCAGTGAATGTTGCCACAGGCCTTGAATAAGCAATATCAGTTGGACAGCAGCATGCAGGAGCAGGTCATACCGTTACACACACAACTGGGTAACCAGTTGGTGGCTGGGGGTTTTCTTTGCTTTTGGAAGTATCGTCGTACATCAGGAGCGATACGACCTGGGGCACTGCTGGGAAAGTTACATCAGCAACGCTGTCCATTTCCTCAATGTACACAATGGCTTTGTTCATCTGAATTAAACAGTAAAAGGGTTATTATCTGTGAGTGAAAATGGAGCAAATAAGCAGATTACACGTAAAGAAACATTGTATATAATTTGCCCTTTGGGATGAGTCAGTAGCTGAAAACTGGAAAACATCTTTGACACAGAAACAGCAATATGGATCATATAATGACTATCAAGACAGCGGAGGGACCCAGAGGATAGCATGTTGAAGTTCCAAGTCTAAATCTTTAGCGCATAGGATAGCCTGGGACAAGTTACTTCTCTCATGCCAAGCTCCCCAGCTGTAAACTGGAGGGCAAGCAATGAGTCTGGTCAGCCAGCCAATGTCCAGTGGCTTTGGTGCAAGTGGAGAAGTCTCCCACCTTTGCATTAGCCATACAACCTATCAATGGGACCCCCCCAGGATCTTCTCCAGACTCTGGAGAAAACAGGAATAACCGTATCTGTAATAGCTTGTTGTGTCCATGTCTGAAAACCAAACTAAGATCAAATCCAACAGACAGGAAAATTGGGCACTTACCTCCTGAATTTTCCTTCTACTGAGGGTCCTCCTGGACGGCCAACCTTAACAGTAGGGTAGATTCCGCCATCATCCAGTAGGAGGCAGACATAATGATTTTTGTACTTGGAGGTTCAGGGATCTTCCTTACTCCAGAGTATCTCAGCCTTTTGAACTGTCTAAGAGCTTGCTATTAACGACAAATAACTAGATACATTGTCAATGTTATTACTGTGAGAATAATAAACAGTAGTGCCTACTTTTCATACACTTCTTAATTTATAACAGTCTAGTCAACCGGCAATCCAAACTTATACTACAGATTCTTTCGAATCCGGTCCCCCCAGAATTGCTCTTCATTCCGGGTGGGTTTGGCTGTCCAGGAGGACCCCCAGTAGAAGGAAAATTCAGGAGGTAAGTGCCCAATTTTCCTTTCTCCCTGGGGGTCCTCCTGGACGGCCAACCTTAACAGTAGGAACTTTCTCAAGCGGTGTCCCTCAGAATTTTCTGAATTTTAATATCAGGGGAAGGGATCAATGAGAGGCTCTTGAGCTGTTCTCTGTTTATCTTACAGAACAGCCTGTAGTACCCTTCTCCCAAATGCTGCTTCAGCTGACTCATGTAAGGGGAGTTTATAGTGCCTTGTAAAAGAATGTAAAGAGGCCCAAGTTGCCGCCTTACAAATCTCTCCATAAGGAGCAGCATTCCTGAATGCTTGTGTGGTTTCTGCCCCTCTTAAGGAATGGGCAAATATCCCTTCCGGGGGAATTTTTCCCCGAGCTCTATATGCCTCCTTGATGCATAGGGTTAACCAACGAGCTATGACTGACTTTTAGAGGCCTTCTTTCCCTTATTGTGTACCCCGTAAGAAACAAAAAGAGCTGTAGACTGTTGAAACGGGGCTGTGCGTTTCAAGTATATTTTGAGAGCCCTGGAGACATCCAGGGTATGCCAAATTTTTTCTTTTTGATGGGAAGGATTTGGACAGAAGGAGGGGAGAATTATTTCCTGTTCCCTGTGAAATAAGGAATTCACTTTGGGAAGGAAGGAAGGGTCAAGTCTGAGGGAAACTGACGATTCTCTAAATACGCAGAGGTAAGGTTCAATTGACAGAGCTCCCAACTCTGAAATTCTCCTAGCTGTTGGGATACCTATTAGGAATGCTATCTTCAGAGATAGGTAGAATAAGGATACCTCCCTCCAGAGGTTCGAATGGAATGTTAGTCAGTGCTTTAAGTAGTAGATTTAAGTCCCAGGAGGGGAAGCGGTGACTAACCGGAGGAGATATAAGTCTAGCTGCTCTGAGGAAACGTACAATGTGAGGGTGTCTAGAAATTCTTTCCCCCCTCACTGTACCTATTACGCTACCTATAGCAGCAACCTGTCTTTGCAATGTACTGGGCTTTAAGCCCCTGTCCAGACCCGTCTGTAGAAAATCTAAAATTACTCTAATAGCGGCTTTGTCTGGTCTCAGACCCCTTTCCTGGCACCACCCCGCAAAGCAAGCCCATGTATTTTGATAAATGTGCTTGGTTGCCGGTCGCCTAGACTGGTGTGTAGGACCTGTTGGGAGTAACCTAACTTTCTGAAAGCTTCCCTCTCAATCTCCAGGTTGTTAGTTTTAGGCCTACAGGGTCCTTGTGTAGAATCGGTCCCTGTGCTAGAATGTCCTGTCTGAAAGGTAGACTGAGTGGTGTTCCCGTTGTTAGATCTAGTAGATCTGTGAACCATGGTTGCCGTGGTCAGTATGGAGTCACCAGAATCAACTCTGCTCCCTCCCTCTTGGCTTTTGCTATTGTTCTGTGGATCAGAGGGAACGGTGAAAAAGCGTATAGGAGGCCTTGCGGCCACGTCCGGTTCACAGCGTCGAAGTCTTCTGTCTGAGGATGAGGGAACCTGGTTATAAATCTCTTTGTTTTCGTGTTGATTGGGGACGCGAATAGGTCCATCACCGGCATCCCGAATGACCTGACTATTGATTGGAACATCGATGGTTGTAAAGACCATTCTCCCGGGTCCAGAGTCTTCCGGCTCAACCAGTCGGCTTGGGTGTTCTTTATGCCCGGTATGTGTATAACTCTTATGGACTTCAGGTTTGTTTCCGCCCACCTGATCAGGAGTGACGCTTGCTGATGAAGGGCTGCCGATCTCGACCCTCCTTGGTTGTTTATATATGCTTTTGCTACGGTGTTGTCTGTGTAGACAGCTACGTGCTTTCCACTGATCAATGGGGCGAGTTCCCTCAGAGCCAGATATGCTGCTCTCAATTCGAGCCAGTTTATGTGGTGGCTCTTCTCCTACTTCAGCTATTTTCCTTGTGCCGCTCTGTTTTGTGCGTGCGCTCCCCATCCTTGGAGTTCGCATCCGTTGTTACTGTTACTCTGTCTGGGTCCATCAGCGGGATCTCTGCGCTGAGCCTCCCCTTGTGAGACCACCATTGGAAGGATGTTTTGACTGCTTTTGGTACCAACACCCAGGGGTTGTCTCCCTGCGTGAGGCGGTCCTGTCAAGGCCTCAGGAGGTGCCACTTGATAGATAAGGTCTAGGAGGCCACTTGATGGATAAGGTCTAGGAGATTCTGTAGGTTGAGGCATATTTCGTATGTTCGGGTGTCTATTATCACTCCCAGGTGTTCGAGGGATTGGGATGGGGTCAGGTGACTCTTTTTGAAGTTTATTATAAATCCGTGTTCCTGTAGATAGGATGTCACCCTGGAAGTGTCTCTCAGCGCCTGGTCGTGTGTCGGTGATCGTATTAGTATGTCGGCCAGGTAGGGATGAAGCTTGATCCCCTCCTTTCGCAGATTCGCTATGAGGGGGATCAAGATTTTTGTGAACGTCCTGGGTGCTGTGGCTAGACCAAAAGAGAGAGCCTTGTACTGCCAGTGTAGGTTTTCGTACCTGAACCTCAGCCATTGCCTGTGGTCTGGCAATATTGGTAAGTGTAAATAGGCCTCCTTGAGGTCTAGAGATGTTAGCCATTCCTTTCTGTTTATCGCTACTCTGATGGACTGCAGAGTCTCCATCTTGAATTTTTTGGTTCGGATGAATTTGTTCAGCCGTTTTAAATCGAGAACGGCTCTCCACTTGTTCAGTTTCTTTGGGACTAGGAACAGAATTTAATATAGCCCTGAACCCTGTTCGTTTGGAGGGACCTGTTCAATGGCCCCGATCGAGAGTAGTCTCTTGATTTCCGTGGACATTGCCATGTGTTTTTGAGGGTTTTTTGATCTTGGTGAGACAGAAAAGAAGCTTAGGGGGCAGCGGTCGAATTCTATTGAGTATCCCCTCTGTATCGTCTGTGTGACCCAGGCGTCTTGCACAGTATTTCTCCATGTCTGTGCAAAGTCCTGGAGTCTGCCCCCTAGCCTGTGGCGTTCTGGAGAGGCCTGGTAGTCATGAATCTGACTTGTTGCGCCCCTGTCCCTGATGTTGCTTGCTTCTGGGATTTGTTCCCTTCTGCTTGTTCCATCTATTTCTGTATCTGTTTTGATGCCCTCTGTTAGGGAAGAATGGGCGTCTTGAGTTTCCCTGATTTTGACGTGCGTTGTAGGGACGAAAATTCTTCTTCATGATCCCTACGTTTTGCAGTGTCTGTTTCTTTGATTTGTCAGCAGCGTCTGTGAGCACCTTTTCCAGACATACTCCCAAGAGTTTTGATCCTTGGAACGAACCCCCCACCAGGGTATTTTTTGCAGTGGGGTTTCCTTTCCATGAGCGAAGCCAGAGGCGACGTTGTACTGCCACGTTGGATGCCATTGCTCTCGCTGTCCAGCGCATCATGTCCGTGGATGAATCAGCAATGAACGCGTATGCCAGCTGAATCCTGGTCATTTTTATTGAGACTTTGGGATCTCTGGCCCTCTTGATCCAGGTCATGAGAGCCCTGGGAAAGTAAGATGTCATAGTTGCCATCTTTAACACTGCTGCTGATTCCTCAAAGTTTCTTCTGAGATTACATTCTATCCCTTTATCTGTGGGATCACGGGGGAAACACTCTCCCTCCATCGGGAACACGGAGTTTCTTGCTAATGAGGCAGCAGCTGCATCTACCTTCGGTATTGCTAGGAGTGCCTCCTTCTTTTTTGATAAGGAGTATAGTGAGTGTTGTGTTTTGTTTATTTATTTATTTATTTATTATTTATTTCATAAATTTATACCCCGCCCCTCCTGCCATGCAGCCTGGGGCGGCTTCCAAAACATTAAAATACAATAAAACCATTAAAATTCTCATAAATATTATAAAATATTAAAACAGGACTAAGTTATCAATATAAAACCAAAGTAGGTGGGGGAGCTAAAACACCCCTCCCTACCCACCCTCCCTCCCAAAGGCCTGGGCGAACAGCCAGGTCTTACAACTTCACCGGAATGTTCAGTTTTAACAGTCTGTTAGGCTGTTGCCATTCCTGTTTTATGATTTTTTTGTACGCTTTGTCAAGCAGCATCCCCGTCTCTATCCCTGGCTCTAGGGATGTACTCCCTTGCCCCCTCCTCCTCGTCCGAGGAGTCTGAGGATGTCTGCTTCTCTTTCTTTTGTTGCAGATGCATGGCTCTGATTATCTGCTCATAGATTTGATCCCTGTATTTTATAGGGAATTGCCTATCTGGGTCTTTTGAGGCTTCAATTTCAGCCTCCCCTAATTCCCCTTCTTCAGGGGAGGAAGCAGCTGATTCCTCTCCGGATTCCAGCTCCTCATTTTCCCCTTCCCCACTTTGGTTACCTTCGTCCTCTTCCCCTCCTGTATGCATGGGAGAAGAGACCTCCCTGCTGCGCTTGGAGGGCTGCTTTCTTCGTCTGTGCCCCCCCTCATCCGAGGAGGAGACAGATCTCACCTCCTCTGAATTTTCCTCATCTGAGGCTGGGGAGTCCAGGGGTCTCGTGACCCTGCGGGGCCGTTTGGGTCTGGGGTTCTTTCCCTTTCCAGCCCCTTTAGAGCCTCCCTTATAGGCTGGGCTCTCCGTTCTCTGGGGAGAGCGTTTTCGCTTCAACTCCCTCAGAATCTGTTGTAGGACCTCCATATGTGGGTCCTGTGGAGCTGGGGCAGGGGGTGGAGGGGTGGGTGGGACGCGGGGGGCTTACAGTTCTCTCTCCCCTCCCGTTCGGACTCTGCGGTTCTCTTTCTAATGGAGGGAGGGAGGGGAGGGATTTCTGGAGCCCTCCCCTTTGCCGCCTTCGTCTGGCCCCGTGGGCGTCCCCTAGTGCCCTGCGTCCTGCAGTTTTCCCCAGGATGAGTAGAGCGGCATCCGAGCGGGGGATCCCCCCCCCCCTCGCCGACTCCACTCCCGCTGGGGACCGTTCTTTCCCTCTTTTCCCATAGTGGGAATGGGGACGGGGAAAAACCAGGAGTGCCGGGGGGAAGGTGGTGACCCCTCCAAACCCCCTTCCCTTACTCCCTCCGGAGTGCGCTCCCTAACTGATCCCAGGCTTAGATGAGTGGGCGCTCCGGGTCCAGCCGGGCCAGGCTGCCTGCCACAGTAAAGGCTGTCACGGTCCCAGCTCCTAGCGGGTCGGGTGATCCCGAATCGGTCAGCACCCCCACTTCGGCCCGGTGCTACCCCCGCTCTTCGGGACCCCCCTGCCTGTGGGAAAGGGAAGGGTCCCGGAATCCTGCTCTCTACCCCCCCATGAGGGGGTAGGGTGAACGGGAGGAATTTCTCCTCCCCTGGCTCCTAGAGCTATTTGTTTCTGGTTTCAGAATTTTTGCTGCCAAAGATTTCTTCTTTTCCTTTTTCAGGAGACAGCTCGCCTGCTTCCTACTAGTCTGAAGGCAGACAAACAACTGGAGTAAGGAAGATCCCTGAACCTCCAAGTACAAAAATCGTTATGTCTGCCTCCTACTGGATGATGGCGGAATCTACCCTACTGTTAAGGTTGGCCGTCCAGGAGGACCCCCAGGGAGAATGCTATAAGTCAAGAGCGTAGAAAGTATAGAAGCAGAGTGGGATGTCTCTTTACATTTGAGTACACTATAATAAAGTTAATCAACTCTGTGTAAGTCACAAAGGCACCTGCTGATAGCCAGGCACCTAGCTGACCATGTGTATGCACAATTATCTTTACTGACATGCAGACATTTAGCGTTTGAGCACACAATTATAGACTTACAAAATACACACACCTCACTGAAAATCTGAGGAAAAATACCACTTCTTGGGCAGCGTTCCCCAACTTTGGGAAGACTTATCATGAAATGCAATGCACTGTGTGCGGGTGGAGCAGGCAGCTGGCTGCTATGCACTGCATCCTCGGAAAAAGTCCAGGGATGCAGCATGCAGCAGCCTTACCCAAATGGAGTAAGACTGCCTAAGGCGTGCTAGTCTGTGTGCCTGGACCCTGTCTGTCCTGCTGTGTGGCAGGGTCTGCCGAAGGGCTTTGAGCCCGTTGCACGTGACCATGTCATGGCTGGGGGTGGGATATTGGTCGGGCCGGGGGAGGGAGGCAGGGCACATGGTGGGAGATTTGACAGCCTGCCCAGTTCCCCACACCAGCCCCGCAGTGCAGCGGCTGCACTTGCCCGCCATGGGGTCATACGGGGATCAGGCCCTCTGCAGCTCGTGTGGCTGCATCAATAGAAAACAGCCTCAAAATTATGGAACTAGAGTACCAGTTTCCAAGGAATAGTCAGCCAATTCTGACATTAACGCAGAGCGCTGTTTTTTAAAAAAATGTTACCATCCAAATCCAAACTGTGTCTGCAATTCGCAAAAGGATTTAAAAAACAAAACAAAAACAAAACCCAATAACTCTTACCTGTGTCTCAGCTACCATATTCTCATCTGGTTTCAAGTGAACAGTAAATGCTTCCCTCATTTCTCTCATTCCATCATATAAGATTTCAACTTCAACAAAATGCTCTGTTTCTCCTTCTTTGAATTCAACATCTGAATTAGAAACAAAAACATACTTCTTTTAGTCAACAGCACAATAATTGCATTCATTAACAACAGGGTTTGAATTGGAAAGGAACATTCTGGCTTCTCCACAGGTCTGAAAAACTCCCTCCTAGCTACAGGATATCTTAATATATATTTAGGTGGTTCTTCACTGACAGAAAAGAAATGCATTGCTAAATGTCTTTAAAGAATTTGAGAAGGTAGCTGAATCAAGGGGCGAAGAATTTCCCCCCTCCAGTGGGCCACTGAAAAGGACTTAATACAAGTTCTGAGGGCTGGAAAGGAGTTGGGTGTGTGTGCTCTAGATGGGGAAAGGAAGAGGGTCAGTATCCATTCTCAGTTCTTGAGTCATTCCCACTCCTTTCCCCTGCACTTATTCTTTTAGTGTTTGAGGGTAGAGAGTGGATCCACAGGTCAGATTCAGGAATTGGAAAGTGGCCAAATAAAAAACAACTGTGAGTTGGATCTGGCCAGCAGGTCATATGTTCCCCTGCGCTCCACCCAAACATGCCTCTCACAAGTTTTAGCGTGCTGTGCTGCCAGGAAATGGCTAAGCCAAACAGTTTCCATTCGTACGAAGAACTTCATTTCTATGTTAAGCTTGTAGCCTTGGTCATTCAGAGTAGCAAAAAAGGTAGCTATCTAACACAAAAATTTAGATTCTTAGCCTAAACCACAGCTCCTCAGGAGTACTTTTACAGCAATAGTAATGCTGCTACTCCCTGCCATTTATTTATTGTGCATGACAGAACTTTCTGTGCTGACATTTCCAACTTCCATCGTTCTGTTGTTTTTTTTAAAAAATTACCTTCAGACATTGGATTATAGTCTTCCCCAGATGAGGCTGAGCCATCCTTAGTGTGGATTCTTACAATGGATACTTTGGAACTGTCACCCAAACGTAGGACACCGATCTTTACAACTGCAATTTCTCCAGGCTCCTGAGGCTCTTGAATACTATATTTAGTTTCAGAGAACTTAATCACGGGCTCTGCAAGAGAATTGAAAAATCATCTTTCCCAAGTGCAAATGCCATTTACAAACTGTTAACCGACAGTCTAAAGGAATTAAATGGAAAAGTTGCCCAATTGTTAGAGAGATTATTATGTTGTGCCACAAAAATTGTACATATACAGTGATAATTGCAAGTGGAAAATTGAGAATCTGTGGGCCGAGCTGCCATTCCACATCTGACAGTTTAGGAGGCTCCCTTGAAAATTCCATCCAAAGAGCCTACAGTATTTTCAATAGGCTTGTGTGGGTCTCTGGTTTACCCATGTGGCACACAGAATAATGTAGGGTGTGGCACAAAGTCAGCTGTGATCTTCCACACACCCTGTCCCAGAACAGAAGAGCAGAGACGAAAACATTGTTTAAGCAGAAAGGTAGAAAATTCAAAATTGATTAAAAGAAAAACTTTCCCATTCAGAATTGATAACCTTGCTTGGGGTGCAATTCAGCCTGTGGTAAATGAAATGCCCTCCCGCCCAACACTGCAGCAACCAGTCCTAAGCACCCAGCTCAGAGTTGCTGTTTCTCTATGAGAAATCAGTGCCACACAGGTATTGTGGGAGGGGGGGATGGATTCTGCGTGCAGCCACACACCCCACTAGATTTCCAGGACACCCCTTCTGCAGGGCTGCAGAGCAGGGAGCAGGTAGCTGGACTGTATTCTCTGGCAGCTGTATGTATGCAGGGCTTCATGGCCAACACTTCAAGGGCTGCCCCAAAGGAGGTTCAGTCATCATGTTCAGCACTGGGGTGCATCTGTTCTGCCTGGGAATGCAGCCCCTGTACTCCCACTTTGAGGTCGAGGCCTCAATGTACAATTCTACTTTGGCACATGCTGTCAGAAAGTATCACTGAAATGAATCACTTAGGATGATCCAAAAAATGATCAAACACTTCTATGGTCAGTGAGATTACAGAGTTACAACAGTAAATGCTAGAAAAAAGAAGAGTTCTTGAAGGGGGTCTAAACCTCATCCTTGGAATCGTAAACTAACATCCAAACATTGCGGGAGTTAGGATTAAATTTTCCTGGGACAGCTTATGTCCTAGCACTCTAGTGTGACGTGGCCTGCTTCTCTGTTTGATGCATCTGACATTGGCCAGCATAGGTGAATAGTGAACTAGATAAACCAGCGCTTTTTGGAGTAATGGTTCAAAAGTGTGTAATTTAGCAATAAAACTATACAAGGACTGTTATAAACTCACTGTCTTCTTCATCTTTAATCTTAACCAGGGTCTCTCTTTGCTCTCCGATGGAGGCACCAAACGTAGAGGCACTTTTTGGTGTTCCAAGCACCAGTCTGAACTCTTCCTCTTCTTCATAAATGGCATCATTCTCCAGCACTACGATACAGGATTTCTCAATCTCTCCTATAGGGGAAAAGGAGTAAGCAGCCACTATGAATATCTTTACGAGAGCCTACGGTCAAATGGCATCAAAGAAGACATGATAAAAACACCGGTAGTAATCTTAAATATAAAAACTGATTTTGAGACTCAGGAAGCAAAGAATCTAGTTCTATCTTGGAAAGACTTGCCACTCCTCTCCTTCTGCTTTATTTGCTCATGATTAGTGTAGTTAAGAGTATGGGTGAAAACCGATGTGACAGCGGCCTGCTGTGGCCTGCTTTAGATGTTTGCCCGGGACTGCCCCGGGCCGTGCTGGTGGCTAGCCCGGGCTCTGACCTTGGAAAACTTCTGAGGTTACAGCCTAGGTTAAGACCCGCTCAACCATAACAAAGCGGGCTGTCACGTCTGTTCTCAGGTTGGCATAGGTCTGCCATGGCTGGCCATCATTGGCCACCATGGCTGCCCGTCATGGTTGGGGGTCAAGGAGCTGGACGCAATGCTGGTTTGGCCAGCTGCATGTTCATTATTCTCCCTGCCTTCCTGCTCGGCACCCCAAGTCGGTCCGGATCATGTCCGCCATGGTTGTCCGACCTGGGCTGGGCCGGCGCCACGCTGCCATCACTTTCTTCTTTACCCTAAGGCTGACAGACCCAACACTATTGCAAGTGACATTCTTAGCAGACAGATCAAGACCTGAATGAGTCCCTTTCCACTCCTGGAAGGATGGTCAGAACTGAGGCAGACAAGAGTGTCTGCATTATCATAAATATGTTCTTGCATATTGCTTTTAATCTCTCCATTAAACACTTTTCAAAGTATTAAAATCTACTTTAAGGAAGAAAAGAGATATTGGACCTAGTCTGAAAAAGACACAGGTATCATCACTATAAAAGAAGATTTTATAGCTACCTGAAATGGAGACTGCTGGATAGCACTGGGAGTATCTGCAAAGAGCTTAAGGGATTAGAGGGAGTAGCCCGGGATCAGGTCCAGTGGAAGCAATAAGCTACAGTAGTCAAGACTCCCAGTACCAGTTTAGTCGGTAAGTTTGTTAAAGTATTCACTGGTTTTACTGGAATATTAATAGCATTTAAACATTTATTTATTTTTTACATAAAAACGAACTGGAGAAGAACCAGATGTCAGTGAGTGTTTGTGAGTAGTCGTCAAAAAGCTGCTCAGCAAATGATCTCTGAATATACTACTGTTGAAAACATCAGTTCTTCATTATTCTCTTACTTTTATTTTACACATTAGCTCGACAGCACAGGACATTGATTAAGATAATCTAACTTTCCCCACAATTTTGAAGATAAAAGTATATGAAAATGTTTGTTACTGATAGCTCCAAAGAAGAGCCCTTTGCTGAAAGTGTTCTTTGTTAACAAGCTATTTATTTATACTATGCTGTCATCTAAAATGACCTAAGCATTGAACTCCAAAGGAGTCTTCCCCTCTGAGATACTGGAAGTATCAGGGTTTTATTTTCGGAGGGGGCTCTAGTTTCTTAATGGAGAGACTTACCTGGGAGGAACACAATTACTGAATCATCTGTGTTTGGTCTCTCCTCATAGTCAATCATGACTTGAGCAGAACCTTGACGAGTGTAGCAACGAACAGTGGATTTATGGTTAATATCTCCACTACGGTAAATAACAGCTGCCAACTGTCCATCTTTTTCATCGACTGTGTACAGAAGTTCCTTGAAATGGACTTTGGGTACTGAAAAGAGAAGTTTTCATACATTTCACTGTTACGTCTGCATAGCTGCAAATACACAACGAGTTCAAACAAGGTATTGACTAAATTTGGGCATAGAAATATGGAGCATACGAGTGGAACTGAGCATGTGCGCGCTATAGGCAGACGTGGGAAACAAGGCTCCCCTCCCAGGCCCGACTAAACTCGCTTTTTCAGTGCCGAGACGCACCACAACCAGCCCAAAAAAATCAACAAATGCCGGGGGTAAGTCAGGGGAAAAGAAAAACCGCAAACCAACCTAAGATTGAGAGATTTTACCTGCGGGACAGAAACGAGGCCCAGCAGCACTCTCAGCCCAGCCTGGTGAATAAAATGGCTGACGCAATCACCCAGACAGAGGGAGGCACAGACCCAGCAGTTAGCAGGGAACTGAAAGACTTAATTAAAGGCTTGAGGCAGGATTTGGGGGCTGCGGCACAAGCCAGAGAAAAGCTGGCAACTGAAGTCAATAAACTACAGGTGACAACTGAACTTAACATAAAAAAACTGGAGGGACTCTCCAAAAGAATGGAGAC
>QEPC01000136.1:660571-674399 GCA_003113815.1 Sphenodon punctatus | reverse complement strand
TGCTGGCAAAATTACATGACAAAATGGACAAATTACACGGCAGATGGAGACAGTGCCTACAACAGATGCAGGACAAGCCTCTGACAGAGGATGAAAGAGCGTATATGTTTGATTTCTACATTTTAAAAAAAGAGAAGGTAGTCTGCTTTAGATAAAGATCACAGGAACTGTGCAACCAAAATGCAAAAATGACCTATTAAAGTTGATGCAACACTCAGTATAGTTAGCAGCTGAGTGAATGTTATCCTTAAAGTTGAAAGGATGGGTTTAATTAAATCAGAGAGCATAGAATCAGCAGGTATAAAATGAAATATATGTACTGACAAAGGTTAAAACATAATGTAACTGAATTGTAATTACTTTATGCTGAAAATTCAATAAAAACAATTTAAAAGAAAAAAAGAAATATGGAGCATACACCAATTTTCTCTGCCAGTCATCTACAGTAATTGAAAAGAGTTCTGATCAACATGCATCTTTAAAAACAATAAAAGAATGCCTCCCCCCCACACTTTCGGCAGTGTATGTGTGTGTGCGAATTTGTGCTAGCCTGCCCAGAAGCAGACTTGTTTGGCAGGGAAGGGGTGGGGGCTTTCCCTGCCCCTCCCCTGTTACACAGTCAGGGCCTCCTGGCCCAGTGGGGAGGGAGGAAGGCACCTGGTGGGCGGAGATCTGTACTGGCCAGTGCTGCCTCCTTTCTCCCCACTCGGGCCGTGTGTAGGAATTTTCATTTGCTTCATGCCTTTTCTTTTGCGGCTCCTCCTCGCTTCTCAGGTATGTTGTTGTTGGGGGAGTGGGGAAGGGAATCCAGAACAATTCCCCAGCTCTGCAGATTGTGGGGCTTGGAAAAGGGCACTGCTTTACCCAAGCGGCTTGGGAAGGGGTCCGATTACTCAGGGTCGGCTTGGTTCCCCTTCCCCACACCTTCGGCTTGTCCTGCATGGGGAGGGGAGGAATCAGTTGAGCTGTATAGAGGGGGGAGCTGAGACCGTTCTGTGCTGTCAATTGTCGCATGGCTTCGGGGGGGGGCAGCATGCCCCGCACGCCACCGCTTGTTGGCTCTCCTGCACTGCCGTTGGTCAGCGCGGTGGTGCTAGCTGTCCTGGCCTCGTGGACCTTTACAGAGGATTTTAAGGAAGGAACCTTGAGGACCTTTACAGGGGAGCCTTTACAGAAGCTCCCGTGTCACTACTTGTCGGCGCAGCGGCACTAGCTGTCTTGGTCTCGTGGGCCTTTTGGCCTCTTGGTAGAGGTGGCTCTTGGCCTGTGGAAGGGAGGGGGAGATAAGTGGCGCGGCTTCCCTGAGTTGCAGGGGCATGTCCTTGGCCTCTGTGGCACAGATCCTTGCCCCGGGGCAAGTCCTTCTCCTGTAAGTCCTCTACTCATCCATTGTTCCTACTCTGGAAGGGTACGCTAGTGGGCTTGGCCCATTGTTCCTGGGGGCATGGCCCATTGTTCCTTGGCTCCTGAAGGGTGTGCTGGTGCACCTGACCCATTATTCTTGGGGGGCATGGTCCATTGTTCCGGAGGCCATGCTGGTGTAATGCCGGGATGTAATTACTGATGTAAATGCTGGTGTAAATTTACACTATTGCTCCCGAGGGCATGTTGGTGTAAATGTTGAGATGTAAATGCAGGTGTAGATACTGGTGTAGATTTACATGCTGGTATTCACCTGCAGGCTGATGGTTTTACTGGACTGGCTACATGAACTAATTACGTATTCTAGCCAGCCTGGGTGCTAATGTTTTTTTCCCATTTTCTCTACATTGAGTGCAAGTGTAATGGCTGGCAGGAGATCCAATCATGGTGGCACGGGTGCTCGGGCTGGGACTGACTGCAAATGCCAATAGGGCAGGAACCAGGTCGGTGGCTGCGGCCAACTCAAACCTGGCAGAGGGACGGGAGTGCCCAGACGGGGCTACCAGGTTCACTATGCAGGATACTTCCGAAATCCTGGTCACTGCCCTAGAGACCATGCAGGCCCGCCAGACGAAGATCTCATGGGAAGGGCGCGAGGTGCAGCACAGAGCATGCCGGTACAGGTGGACAACAGCTGGCACCACTGGGTCAAGGTGAGGGTCCATGGATTCCATAGTAACATGTACTTTTGGCTCTGTGGACCCAGGGGAAGGGTGCCAGGTTTCTGTCACCAACACTGCTGCAAAGTCCAGTTCTGGGGTAGGCGGTCAGGTTTCTGGGGTTGGGGCCACATTTCTGGCCCTAACACTGCCGTGGGGTCCACTTATGGGGTTGGTGGTGAGGCCACCCAATGATACTGGGAGTGGTCGGCAACACTGGCTCTAGATGTCAATGCCACTATGCTAGTTTGGGACACAGCTGTAGCATGCAGTGAGACAAGCTATTTACAGGCGGCCTGGTTTGACCCCAGGTATATATGCATATGCCATTCCCATCTCCTTGCTGGGGGATCACTTGTCTCAGGCAACCAGGGAGCGGATATGGAAGGGTGAGTTTACTGAAATTTTCATGTTATTGCATGGGGAGGAACCACGTGATGACAACACTGAGGCTGACAAGGGAGGCAAGAATAAGCAGAAGGGGCCGCAAGGCCCCAAAACTTGGGAGAAACGGTTGGCTTGTTGTTATATATACACATGGGGGTGATGGCCTACAGAATCCCAACCAAGGTTTGGCAGCTTATACAGTATGCTGCTGTGATACAAAAAGCATACATAGACTTTGGCGGTACGGCATGGCTGGAATAGGATGAAATGTTCCGGCGTAAAACTTCATCAAACCTCCACACATGGTGAGATATCACTGACTAGAATTTGCACTCGCAAATCATGGCACCACATTGCCTGGCTGCAGGTATCCAGACCGGGAGTGGGGTTGTTCTCCAAGGGGCACCAAAACAAATCCTTGGCAAGCCCTGATGCAAATACACTCACGCCTGTGGGAGAGCCCACCCAGCCTCCACCTGCTTCAAGGGGCGACATGAGGCGGGCAAGCAAAAGTTTGCCAATGGAGATACAAAGCCTGACTGGCAAGGGGGCAATGGAGGTCAGCATGCCAATGGCGGTCAGGGGTTTGGCCCCCAACCCAGTTAAGCTGGAAGTCCTGTGCCCCCTCCTACAGCGTTACCTGAATAGAATTGATGCTGATTATGGCTGGATTTTCAGAGGATTTTAGGATACCTTACCAGGGTATCTGGGTCAGCCAGAAAACTACAACTTGAAATCTATTCGGGGAATGGAAGAGGTGGTCTGGAAAAGGATTAGCAAGGAAATAGTGGTGGAGAGGGTGGCAGGTCCTTTCAGATCAGCCCCTTTCACTGCTCTATGGTGCTCCTTGCCCGGGATAGTGCCAAAGAAGTGCCCTGGGGAATATCAGTTAATCCATCACTTATCATACCCCAGGGGCAGTTCTGTTAATGAGTTGTGCTCAGTGAAGTAAACATCTTCTGATGCTGCAGTGCAGATACTTCAGTCATGTGGCCCCAGGGCCTCTCATGGAGAAGCGTGACATAAAGTTTGCCTTCCACCTGTTGCTGGTTTCCCTGTGGAACTTCGTCCGCCTGGGTTTTACTTTTAGGGGCAATGGATCAAGGCGGAAGCTAAATCCACTAAAATCTATCTATCTACTTTTAGGGGCCAATTCTTTTATGATGAAGCCATACCAATGGGCTGCGCCATTTCCTGTTCCGTTTTTGAAAGGTTCAGCACCATGCTGGAATGGGCGGTGAAGGACAGGGCGGACTTATCTTCCATTTTGCACTCTCTCAAGGACTACCTGTTCTCAGGGCGGGTGGGTTCTCAGGAATGTGCCTGGCTGATGTCCACATTCACAGCAGTAGTGGCCAAGCTGAGGGTCCCATAAGCCGAGGAAAAAACTGGTCCATCGATCCGGCTTTCCTTCCTAGGCATCATTATTATTATTATTATAAACATTTATATAGCGCCAGCCATGTACCTGGTGCTGTACAGAACATAGAAATAGACGCGGTCCCTGCCTGTGGCTTACAATCTAAAAGACAAGGAGGGGGAGACAGGGAGAGGGGACAGTGGGAGAGACAGGGGAGAAGACAAACAAACATTCAGGTGGATGCGAAGTCTCAGGTGTGCGTGCTTGGCTTGGTTACAACACAGTCACATGTACATCTAAACTCCCCCCTAACAAACTGGTCACGCATAGGGCACTCCTGAGGGACTTCATGGGCACCAAAAAGTGACACTGAGGCCATGCAGTCTTTGTTTGGACACTTAAACTTTGCCTGCAGAGTGACAGCACGTGGCAGGGCTTTCTGTGCGCAGCTAGGCGGGGCCACGGCTGGGGCTTCGGCTCCCCACCACCGCATTTGGATATCCAAGGGTCCTAGGGAGGACTTATGGGTCTGGCTTACTTTTCTGGACAGCTACAATGGGGTTTCCCTGTGGAGGGAGGTCCGATTGCTTGAGACCAACCTTCAGGTGGTATCTGATGCTGCAGCAGGCATAGGCTTTGGGTTTTCTTTCAGGGCAGCTGGTGCGCTCAATGGTGACCTAAGGCCTGGGCCTCTATGAGTCTACTAAGGGATATAAAATTTCTGGAGGTCTTCCCCTTGTTGGTAGTGCTCAAGCCTTGGGGTCATGTAGCGATTTTGGGATTCCCATGTATGTTTTTGGTCTGACAACCAGATGGTGGTGCGTGTAGTCAACCACCAGTCCAATAAATCAGACAGAGTCATGGGTTTGGTTCGGTGGTTTGGCCTTACATGTCTTTCCCTAAACATGTATTTTTTGACCAGTCATGTGCCGGAGGTGCACAATGACATCGCTGATGCTCTCTCTCATTTTCAGATGAAGCACTTCCGTTCCCTGGCGCCAGGCGCCAACCATGACCCAAAAGTTATGCCAGAGGCCTGGTGGACACGTGGGAGTGGAAATTAGACAGCGGCATTAGACCTGCTGTGTCTGACTCAACCTGGCACACATACACAAAGTTATTTAGGGAATTCCAGAGTTTTCTGGTCAAACACGAGATTTAGGAGGAATGGTCCATCCCTCCTTGCCACGTGGAGTGGTTTGCGGTACTCCTGAGTTGCCGCAGCTTAGCCCCGTGCACCATAAAGCGTGGCTTAGCTGCTATTTCCTTTTTCTGCAAAGCTAACAGGGTTGCGGACCCCTGCTCAGGCCTACAGACTACAGAAGAAATGGGCTAGGCCAGGGGGGCCTAGGTTGGACACTTGCAAGCCAATCCGGTCAGCACATTGGCTCATTTGGCCTCTTCATTCCCAATGGTCTGTTCCTCTGCCTATGAAGTGGTGCTGCTTTAGGCTGCTTTCACCACTGTTTTCTTGTTGCACTACATATCAGCGAACTGGTTCCATTTTCTCAGGCTGATAGGTCAGGTAGGGCCCTGGAGTTATGGGACGTGACACTACGGCTTGACTTGGTTGCACTCACTATTCGGCAGTCCAAAAATGATTAAATGGGAAGAGGGCAGCTATTGGTGTTATGCTGGTCATCAGTTGGGGTAGCCTGCCCAGTCTCGGCAATCGAGGCCTATCTAGAGCTCTGCCCACGTTCTCAGGGTCCTTTCTTCAGTCACCTGGGGTACCTTCTTGACCAAAATTCAATTCATGGCAGTTTTTAAAAAGGGTATTGAGAAGCTTGGGCTTCATCCCTCTGAATATGGAACACATTCATTCTGGATCGGGGCAACATCCACTGCGGCTGCTTTGGGATTGTCTGGCCCCAGATTTGGATGATAGGTAGACAGAGGTCTGACGCTTATTGTACTTATGCGTGGCCACTTGGCTCCACCCAGTAGGGGGCTGGTGTTCGGCTGGTAACTTATTTGTTTTGTCACCTGCAGGCTCCAGGCTGAATATGTGGGCATAGCATAGTATGTTGGGCCAAACTCCACGCAGCAAATTCAGTCTTTTGAACCCAGCTCGGCTGTGGTCTTCACACTCGCCTTTATTGGTTTGGGTGCAGTGGTATGTTCTGGGATCAGCTGATGCCTTCACTTCTCCGCAGGGCCACACACACCGGACCACCTGAAATTCTGGTCATCCGCCTCGGTGAGAACAACCTGGGGCTATGCAATGCATGGGGGACTCACGGGCAATATCAAGTGCAGCATCGCCTAGTTAACAAATGAGTGGCCACAGTTGATCTGTTGGAATGTCGGTCCTGGCACTACGCTAATGCCCCACCCAAAATTGAAAGGGCAAAGCGCAAGATCAACAGAGCGATCTGGGTGCTCACTGAGCGGATTGGAGGCAGGGTTGTGCACCATGAGTGAATTGTGTACCATGATGCAGGTCTCTTTCTGAAGAATGAGGTGCACTTGTCTGAGCAGGGGAATACCATATGGCTTGAGGACTCGTGGGAGGCTCTACTGTGGCAGCTTGGCATACCTGTGTGGGGGAAAAGGGGAGATTGAAAGGATTCCTCCCCCTTTTTGTGGCGGTTAACGGTTTAGGAAACATGCGGTGGTGAGGCTCCCTATGAGCTAAGGTGGTGTGGATTTGCCCCATCACCACTTGGGGAGTGGGGGGAGGGGGGAGTGTGTCTTAAGGGTGGGTGCCCCAGTCCAGGCTCGGGACAGCTGGAACGGGGCTCTACCCCGCCTTAACCCAAGGGGAGGGTGACCTTGAAGGGTCAAGGCACCCAGGTAGGCAGGCCAGGGGTAGCCTGGTCCCCTTCTTGCTTTATGCGGTATGGTTCCTCTCCGCCATGCATAGGTTTATGCTCGATGTTGTGGTGTCATATAATAAAGTTGCGGCCAGTGCCTTTATCCCATACTTATGTCTTGTCTGTTCTTGTGGGTGGTGCGGGCACAAAAATATTAATTACACATACATGAGTACACTTTTGAATTCTGTACTGAATCCAATGCCCATCTTAAAAATCACAGCCACAAAGAATTTTGTGAATATGGAAAAGCTACTGTGTAGTTTGTTCCTGCTCTTTTCTGTAGTTTTCTGCATCTTCACCAAGCAACGCTATTAGTCTTGAAATGGGGTCTACCCCACTGATATCAGTTTTAATACCTGAGCTGGCTTCAAGAACGGGGCAGATCTCTGCTTAGAGATTTTGTACCAAATGCAACTGGAATAGAACTTTGACTAATTTATTTGGCAACCAAACTAGTCTATAAAAAACAATGTGATTTCACTGAATAAGTTTGCAGAAATTGAAGGCTGCTGAGAACTGACCCTGGTTATTTACCAACTATCATAAAGCTCCTGAACGCTTTTACATGAACTTAGATAATTTATGTCAAAAAAGGATATATAGTTCATATTTCTTCAACAGAATAAATGCAACAGAGCTGCATATAAGCACCAAGGTTTGCATAGCCGTGTTAGGAACTTATGTCAGCCCAACAGTTCTATGCTATAGAGTGAAGCCTCACCATTTTCGTATTAAAGGTCTTAGGAACTGTTGACATAGTGAAGTTTACTCAAGTGTAACAGGCTTGATTTACAACAGCCTTCATTGCAGTATTTACTTATGCCTCATGGCGCCCTTTCATAAGTGCATGAATTTACTGCCCCCCCCCCCCGCTCCCTCTCCAAAAGGTATTTTTGAGAGCAAAATGGGGCAGTAGAGAGGCTGGAAATACAGGCTACTGGAGTGGGGAGTTTTTTAATACCTACTCCAACTCTGTGCAGAATATACAGTTAACAGCATGGACCTAGAATTTCACTATATTAATCTACTGCAATTCTTGATTGTATGTCTAATAGCTAACTCTTACTAGCTGTGCCCACTTAAAGTTCTGAAATAAAAAGCTTCCATTTTTATACTTACAGTCAGTAATAGTGTCATTAATAAAGATGACAGTTTTGCTAGGTTCTCCAAGTACTGCATTCATGGGCATACGGAGAACTAGTTCAAACTTCTCTGGACCCTCCAAGACAGGCTGTCCCAGATCATCAAGGATAGTGACACGGAACGTTTGCATATTGACCCCAGGAGAAAAATCCAGGTTTCGGCTGATGCCCACATAATCAATTCCGGCTGTTTGAAAAGCAAAAATAATGTATATGTTATGTTTCTTGAAAGCACTGGTTTGGGCTTTATGTCACTTGAAAGTAAAATAAATTTAGAAACACACAGCATAAATATCGAAACCAAAACATACAATTCATAGTTTTAAGGTAGGAGTTTAGCAAATTAATTAAGCACCATGCACTGTAATTTCTCTTGAAACAAAACAAAAACTAACCATTGACCCTGAGCAGTTTCTTAAGTGTTATTTTACCGTCTATCTTTATAAAAATAAAGTAACAGACCTGTACTCATTCCACTGGGTCACTCTGGCTGCAAAGGGTTTGTAAAAACTCAACTGGTGGCACTATCAAAAGTGCCTCCGGGACTTAGGAAGTTAGTTCCCATTCATTTTTAGGCAGACCTTTTCTCTAAAATCATTGTGGTATATGTAAAAAACACATACAGCAAATATAGTGGCAGGATTCTTCAGTCCAAGCATCTCTAACATAGTATCTCATCATTAAGTGTTGGTTAATTGCTAAACAACTTCAGTGTGGGTGAGAAGTGCTAGACTGATAAAGCCTTGAGAAATGATACCCACTATCCATAGAGCAAGTAACAAATCAGCTGAGGTGACCAGAAGATTCCCATTGCCAGGAAATCCACTTTTGCCTAATTAATTATTAGTATTATTATTGATATATATATTCAATATAAATATATTGGTCTTGACCCATAACACCCTAAATGGCTTGGGCCCCAGTATCTGAAAGACTGCCTCCTCCCTTGTGGCCTCTGAGGTCAGCCGGGAGCGCCTTCTTGCAGGTACCATCTACCCATGCAGTTTTTACAGCCAGGGCGCACAGAGAGGCATTCTCCCCATGATTATGGAGCTCCCTCCCCTTGGAGGTTCATCTAAGCCCGAGCCTGCTAATCTTCAGGAAATTATGTAAGACCTTTTTATTTGGCCAGTCATTTGGCAGGAAGGGATAGGGTTCAGTAGGCTGGGGAAAGAGTTGTGGGGGCTAGAGGGATTTTTTAAATTTATTGTAAGCTTTTTATTATTGTCTTTATTAACGGTAAGCTGCCCTGAACCTTTATGAGAAGGGTGACGTATAAATATTAATAGACAGGTAAATAAATAAATTGTAGTACCTAGGCATTCCAATCATGGATCACTGCCACTGTGCAAACACATAAATGTGGCCTGTCCACCAAAAGAGCTTATTGATATTAGTACATTTCTGTGGCTATTTAAAAATGAATTATCCTGAACTTTCCCCATCTGTGTCCTAACTACAATGGAATATGTAATGCAAGCAGCTGCTTACCCCCTCATAGCGCACAATATTTTATGTATTAGTGCATGACCATAATTCTCATAACTTTCTTACTCGTAAACAGAATTCTTCTAATCCTCTTTACAAGTAAGGCACTAGTTGTCAGTGAGGATGAAGTCCATGCCATTTGTGAGGGTTATCAAAAGGTATGATAAGTTCAAAAATATCACTGAAAAACCTGACCCAAGTGTTTAATGTTTGAGTACGCTACAGATAGTCACATGGACTTTTATCAATCCTTATACATATTTAAGTGTGAGCAAAAATCTGAGAAAAAATGCTACCTAAAAATGCTAAAAGGTAAATATCTGAAAATAAGGGATACTGAGGGATGTTAAGAGAGGTACTTCCTGAACCATAAGCACAGCACCATTTTATACCCAGTTCAGACCTGCATGATTCCAATAGAAATGAAGGACTCAAATTACTTTCCAACACTTAATAATAAACACACACCTCATTTAGTTTTCTAATCAGCTCTCTGATTTAGAATAACTCCATCCAGTGCTATTTCGCTGAAATTACGCTATGCTGAGTCTACTGCAGTCTGCTACTATTTGTTATTATAGCAACAGAGTTGACCATTTATCACATATATAGTACAAAGAAGATTGCTTTCAACTTGATTGATATGAAGGTCACCGAAGCATTATTTGTCTTTTCCCAGTATATTACCAGTTTATTAGAAAGAGTGAAAGCTAATTAATTAATGCTGTTTGTTTTCCCTGCTGCCTGGCTGTCAGGATAGCTGTTCAGCAAATTTAGCTGAGGAATCAGCAATTTAGACAGCATTGCAAACCCCAACCTATTCAAAATCCACTGCTTTCCTCCATGTCCCTAACAAAGAGATGTGGGCTCTGTTCCAGAAAGAACCAGGGAGAGGAAAGCAGTCCAACGTGAGTGCTCTTTGTCACTGCAGCTGTAGTATCATCCACTGGAAAAGAGGTGGCCTTTCAAGTTAAACATCCAGAGCCATCAGGTACGTTTTATAAGAGCACCTTTAAATTCTGTCAGGGAACCAACAGGCAGTCAATACAGATGATGGCCCACAGACGCCATGTCATCACTGTGAGATGGAACCACTTAACATGAGAGCATCTGCATTCTATTCCTGCTCCAATGTCTGAAAGGGAGACAGGATACTCCTTGTACCTATCCTGAAAGGGATAATCCCTGCCAAGTTTCAGGCAGATTGGATACAGGGTCCTGATTTGATTAGAAATTTAATCATTTCATGGTTTGCACACACATTTCTAGCTGTAACGTACTTCCTTCCATCCAATTTGGATGACTGTTACCGGGGGTAGGGGAAGGGGCTCCACTCACACACACACGGCCCTGGAGTATCGAGGTCAGCACGGGAGCGACCGGAGTTAGGCTGCCCATCAGGATAGTGTGTGGGCTTTTACCTCTAATTAAAGAGAACGAGCCCCTATCATCATCAGGCGCTGCTGACCAAGAACCCAAGGCTGCCCCACACTCTTGGACTGCACTCAGCACTACACACAAGGGCCACGGGGTGAGGGGCTTCACCCCCGGGGGTGCGGGGTCCCGGGAAGGGGGAAGGGAGGATGGACACAGGACACTCACCACCGACAACAGGGACACCACACAAGGTTTCTGGAAGGGTTCTTTCGAGGTTACTCAGGCTTCACTCACTCGGGTACTCACAAGGGTTGGTTTAGGAAGGAACACACGCTCGGGCACTAGTAGGGGTCACAGGCACTCAATTCTCCTGGCACGCTCGCTCTCGCTCGCACTCCAGTCACAGGGCCGGTTTCTACAATCACCAGCGCCGTTTCCCAGGCGGCGCTGGCTCTTATTCCCTAAGCCCCGCCCCTGTGCGTGCTCGCAGCCGCTCTGAGCGACGCCGCGGGGGCGGGGGCAGCCCTACTGAGGGATTCCCTGCTGGGGGCGTGACTGCACGCCGCACCTGTGATTCAGGTGGCGGCGGTAACTGCGGGGGTGTTCCCTGCGGGGCCAGGACAGGCTCCGCCTGGCTGGTCTCTCTTGGGGGCGTGGTTACCGACCCAGGCCCTGCCCCATCTGCCTGAGAGAGCAGCGGGGGAACGCCCTCTTGCCGGCGTCCCACTGGCGGCGTGTGGCTGGTGCGCGGCTTTTCCTTTGCCGCTTGCGATCCTGTTGGGGGAGTTTCCTGGCCTGGTGAGCTGCAGGGCCTTCCCAGGGTTCGTGGGGGTGCTTTAGGGGTTCCAGGTCGGGCTCGGGTGCCGCTGCTGACAATGACCTTCAGACAGGGTGTTCTCCTTACTCAAGGGGAACATCCCTGCAAAATTTCAGAAGGATTGGATAAAGCGTCAAAATTTATAAGCAATATCAATTTATGATTTTGATTGAATTTGTGTATTGCCTTAAAACACTTGCAGGTGTTTCTTCTGTTTAAACTATAGAGGTTTTACCAGATGCAGACATCTGCTTTTGGGAGTATTTGTATAGAGAGTGAAGAAGACAGGAGGAGGTGGGCAGAGCAGAGGAGGAACAGGTGCCGGAGGCACTGGCACAGGCTTCAGTTTTTGGCACCCCAAAATCTGCAGGGGCATATGTGGAGGACAGCAGGTGTACAGTTCTGCTTTTTTTGAGCACTTACAGTGAGGCTGAAGACTACAGCACAGTCAGTCACACACAGAGAGCACTGAGCCAACCTATGAGCCACACAAGATCTAGCCATGGTGAGGGCTGTACAGCTTGGCAGAAGCTTATAGGTGCTCCCCAGTGCCCACCCTCAAGCCTCCCTGATTGCAGTTATTGGGTACTGGCAAGTTGGAAGTCTGGAAAGCATCTCCAGAGAATGAGCTTATACCAGAGATTCTCTCATGTTTGTCACAGAGGTACAAGATGGGTTCATGATGCCAACTAGCCAGCAGAAATGTCAACCATGTATCCTTATTCTGTTCTGTGCCCTCCCCCAGGCCCTCTACTTGTTACTAGGAAGTTGGAAGCATCTGGTTAGGAAAGAGTCAATAAGAGATTCTCTGATGTCCTCTGTCACAGTGCTGCAGGGTATGTTTGGGATGCCAGTTGGCCAGGATGGATGTGTCAATCATGTTTCTTGATTGCTGGGATGCTTCCCTGTCTCCTGTCCCTTGCTGCCTGAAGTCCTTCTTATGTCCTGAATTTTTAGTTTTTGACCCAAACTTTTCAGGACTAGTATTTGCACAACTTCTGTTACAATCACAAACATTCAATTGCTTATAAAATTAGGTCCCTTTATCAAATCTTTCTGAAATTTGGCAGGGATGATCCCTTGTATGAGAGGTACACGAATTCCAAATTTCATCCATATTGGATAGACAACTAAGTTTCTACAGCTGGAAATGTGTATGCAAACCACAATATATAAATTGCTTATAGAACCTGGACCTGTTTTCTAAACTTTCTGAACCTTGGGACAGATGATCCCTTTCATTAGGGGTATACTATATCTAAATTGCATCCAAATTGGATTGGCAAACAGGAAGTTACCACCATAAATGAATTAAAAACCATAATGCTTAATGAATCTGGACCCTATATCCAATCCTTCTGAAATTTGACAGACTTGTTCCCTTGGGTGACAGGTATACTCTCTCCAAATATTATTAAAATCAGATGCAAGTTGTGTGTCCCAGTCAGAAAATGAAATAATTATGAATTCTGAAATTTTATTATTTCAGAAATATTAAATACATTTTTGTAATTACAACAAAATGGCCAAATTCATTATTGTAATATAATTATGAAAACCAATTGCACACCCCTACCAGACATTTATAAACAGAGCTGTAAAATTATATATTGGTGTAGGAGACAAACAAAAGGTTGTGGTAAACACACAGAGGACTTGGCTAAAGCAAACATGGTTTGGGAGTATAGTGGGAAACAACTTTCAGGTGAAGGGAAGGTGTAAATGAAAGGAACTGGGTTCACAGCAGTAACACCAAGGTTGAGTGTCCAGCTGACAGTCTGTCAGTTACAGAGAGGGAGACAAAGTGGTTACAATGATATCTAGGAACTTAAGAACATAAGAAGTGCCATACTGGGTCAGACCAATGGTCCATCTAGCCCAGCATCCTGTCTCTGACAGTGGCCAATCACAGTGGCTTGGGAGAAGCATCCAACAGGTCACAATGGGGGATTCATTCCCTGTTGTTTTCCCCCAGCTCCCGTCATGGTCCCTGATCCTGTCTGGCTAATAGCAGCTAATGGACCTATCTTCCAGAAACTTGTCCAAACCTCTTTTAAACTCAGCTATAGTACTGGCCCTTACCACAGCCTCTGGCAGTAGATTCCACAACCCAATTATACGCAGAGTGAAAAAATATTTTCTTTTATTTGTTTTAAACTTGCCACCCATGAGTTTAATGGAGTGTCCCCTAGTACTAGCGGAGAGGGTAAATAACTGCTCCTTGTTTATTAGTTCCACAACACTCATGATTTTATAGGCCTCTATCATATCTCCTCTCAGTCGTCTCTTCTCCAAACTGAAGAGCCCCAACCTACCAAGCCTCTCCTCATACGGAAGCCCTTCCATGCCCTTGATCA
>QEPC01000136.1:613514-659618 GCA_003113815.1 Sphenodon punctatus | reverse complement strand
CTCAGAACCATATTTGCAGATTTATTTTCCAAGACAGAATAGATATTGCTTTACATCCTAAATTCCTACCTAAGATAGTATAAGTAAGACAGTTGTGAGAATGTGGCCCTTTTTACATGGGTCTCTCCTCCCAGCCATGAACATGCAGATTTCTGTGTGTTCATGGGTGGGGGAACCCCATGTGAATGATGTGGTGCACATGCCCATGGTGAGTGGGGGTGCATGTGCGCTCATCTAACACGCATCCCCACTCACCCCCCCACTCATCCCCACGCACAGAGCAACTGGGGGAAATGGTGGTTACTATGTGGGTGTGGATGAGTGGTGGGTGAGTGGGGATGTGTGCAGCTGTGTGCATGCCCCATCCATGCACTGGCACGCCCACAGACTCCCCACCCGGCGGAGCCATGTCAAAATATCATGTGAGGAGCCACTCGAAGAACAGAAGGTTGCTACCTTGCAAACACGGTTCTTTGAGATGGCTCCAAACATTCTCACAACACCCACCCTTCCAGGCCGGCATGGAATTCTTTTCTTATATTTCTAGAAAGGGTTGAAAGGAACTGTCATTCAGAGGGGGAGGGGTCTATCTATACTAGAGGAGCTCAAGACCATCATGTGGTCTATTATTTGACTAGGGTGAGCGCGCACAACCCAGTTGTGAGAATGGTGGGAGCCATCTCGAAGAACCTTCTTTACAAGGTAGCAACCTTCTTATCAGCACATGGGGAGGAGAAGTTTGTAAACAACCTTATCTCCCAGCCGGATCCAGTGTCCGCAGCTGCCACACTAATAGAAGGCAGAGGCAGGTGAGGGATGGGGTCTGGAGCCAGGGAGGGGAGGAAGAATCACTTTCTGGGGGAGAAGCTGGCTGCAGCCTGTTTTCCAGCCAGGCAAGTGCGAGGTCCCAGCTGGCCATGGGGCCATGTGCTGCTGCACATGTGGCACATGCCTGGGGCCGGCCCTGCCCTTGATCATTTTTGTTGCCCTTCTCTGTACCTTTTCTAGCTCAGCTATGTCTTTTTTGAGATGGGGTGACACAATATTCGAGATGCGGTCACACCATTGATTTGTATAGAGGCATTATGACATCCTCCTTCCGAATAATTCCTAACATTCTGTTTGCTTTTTTGACTGCTGCTGTGCACTGCACTATGGATTTCATTATATTGTCCACAACCACCCCCAGATCCTTCTCTTGAGTGGTAACTCCTAGCTTAGTACCCAGCATTATGTACGCATGGTTTGGATTATTTTTCCCTACGTGCATCACTTTGCACTTGTCCACATTAAATCTCATTTGCCATTTGGATGCCCAGGCACCCAGTGTCGTGAGATCCGTTGCAGTTCCTCACAGTCTGCTCATGTTTTAACTACCTTGAATAACTTGGTGTCGTCTGCAAATTTTCATCACCTCCCCACTCTTAACACCCCTTTCCAAATAATTAATTAATACATTAAACAGCACCGGTTCCAGTACAGATCCCTGAGGCACACCATTTTTTACATCTCTCCATTGTGAAAGCTGATCATTTAGTCCTACCCTTTGCTTTCTATCTTTCAACCAGTTTCTGATCCATAGTAAGACACTCCCTCCTATCCCACGACTTTTTAATTTTCTCAAGAGTCTCTCATGAGGGACCTTATCAAATGCTTTCTGGAAATCCAGGTACACTATATCTACTGGGTCTCCCTTGTCCACAATGCTTATTTACACCCTCCAAGAATTCCAACAGGTTAGTGAGGCATGACTTACCTTTACTAAATCCATGTTGACTCTTCCCCATTAAGCCGTGTTTGTCAACATGCATGTAATTCTGTCCTTAATGATGGTTTCCACCATTTTGCCAGGCACAGACTGGTCTGTAGTTTCCAGGATCGCCTCTGGATCCCTTTTTAAATATCGGGGTTACATTTGCCACCCTTGGGGTTACATTTGCCACCCTCCTTGGTACAGAGGATAACAAAAGTTAAAAATGCAGTAGACTGTAAGGTCTAACAGATATCTGTAGTGGCTGGAGAAATTTAGGTCCTTCTTAAGTCTATTATATTTGGTGTCAAAGTTAACAGATTTTTGTAGAAAAGGCTGTCAGCTGGATGGGTGTTTTTAGACAAGCACGGCTGCAAAAGAAGTCCATGTCTGCTGAGTGGAACAGCCACGGAGCGCCCACTCAGGTGGAGTGCATGGGAAGGGATTCTAATGGGTGGCTCCTTGGGTGCCATTGTGCCCTTTCAGGCAGCCTCCATGCACTCCCGCCACCACGGACTGGCCATGCAAACAATTCATACAGGCGGCCATTTCCCCTCCCCCCCCACCTGGCAACACTCCCCACCCCAAGCCCCGTCCAACTACTCACCCTCTGCCATGACACACAGCTGCAGACACCATAGAAACATGAAGCTGCAGCAGCCAGTAACCGCTTCCTGCCCAGGAGCTAGTGCAGCCGCTGCTGCTGCTGGCAGTCCCAGGCTACAACACAGGCACATACGCAGTCGGGGAAGGGACATGCAGGAAGCTGGTGTCCGAGCTGCTGTCCTCCATGGTGGTGGCTCTTCTCTCATGTGTTGCGAGGGGGGCTTGTTGTGCTTTGAGCCAATGCCGTATATTTTGCACGCATCCTTTAAGAGCTCTCCAGAGAGCTCGACAGGACTGTGGGTGAGACTGGGGAGAAAGCTGGCTGGGGACCTGTCTGCTGGCCTGGGTGGGTGTCCAGGTTCACACAGGCAGAGGATATGCGGGCACCTCTCCCCATACACTTTCTTGCCTTCCCCTGTACGATGCACTCCGGCTTTTTCTCCGATGCCTCGTGAGCGGCCATGAGTGGGTGCTACATGAGTCACGGGAGCCCTCGCATCCCCCCACACCACCTTCAGACAGGTGTTTGGATGCATGGTTCATGGGTGGACCTGTGTGGTTACGTCTTGTCAAAAACAGTCTTTGAGGTACTGCTGTGAACTCAGTTTCTTTTATATGAGTATTCCCTTCACCGGATAGCTGTTTCCCACTATACCCCCAACCCATATGTTTGCTTTAGCCATGTCCTTTCTGTGTGTTTACTCCTACCTATTGTTTCTTTGTCTCTTACACCAATATTTAATTTTAGAACTCTGTTTTTAAATGTCTGGGACATATATCTCTCTCTCCCCCCCACAACCTTTTACCTTCCCTATCCACTCCCTCCCATTCCATGTCCCCTCACATATACCTGCCCTACATTTGCTCAGTTGATATATTTCTACTGGCTACGCTACATGCCTGAGGAAGGGCCCTGTGTGGCCCAAAAGTTTTCTTATTCTCACCGACAGCTTTTGGTTCAATAAAAGATATAATTCGAACTACATTGTCTCCTTTTCTGTCACTTGGGACCAACACGGCAACCACACTCTCTCTCAGGATTGTAATGGCCAATGTCTGAATGGAGATATAGGGTAATATCAGATGTTATGAGACCATGGTCAACCAAAGTGAAACCCCTGTGGTGAACAAAAGTTCCGTTACGTCTGAATGATTTCTGCCAGATGTTCACCACGGTGAACCTCCGGTGGGAATCATTTTGACCACGATTCTGGACCTCCGGGCACCCGGATTGGCCGCTGCGCCCACCCGTCTCCTGGAGGGCGGACGGCCCGGGGAGTGCTGGGGTTGTGCGGCCGCACGTTGTGCCGCACAGCCCCGCCCCCGCCCCAATCCCCTGTAGGAATCTGCTGGCACGTCTAAAGGACGGCCAGGCAGATTCCTGTCTGGGATCCGAAACGGATCTACGACCATGTTTTACCGTGTCGGGCCGAAGGGCCCGTCACATCTGAATTTACCCATAGCCTCATGCAGAGTACACTAGAGTCATCTTATTTTGAGGTGAGGAAGAAATAAATAACAATAGTGATGTCCAATACCACAGGAAAGGTCACGGACTCCTTGCTAGATGCAGCTGGAATAAAGTCAGCATGAAGTGACATTACCAGGTCAAGGAATTATAGATTTAAGAACACCCCACGCTAGCAAGTTATTTGACCAGTAGTAGATGAACTGTCAAAGGGGCAATTTGCCATCTCTTGTGGCTATTTCACCAAACCTAGCTTCAACACCCCGGTCTTCATGGTGTGAGATTTAGCCAGCCTGTGCTCATTCATGGCACATTTGTATCAGATATTGGTGAAGACAGCTGTCTGGGCTGTCCGAGACAGAAAATATGGGGTGTCATCTACCTACTTGATCCACACTAGCTCTTGTCTGCTCACTAATTTGCTTACAGCTTCATAAACCAATGGATAAGAGAAGTGACAATAAGCAACTCTACAACATTCCATGTTGGTGAGCACAGATATTGTTCAGATTGGTCTGACATGCCTGGTTAGAAAGTAACTCACCTTCAGCTGACACTGGTTCTGTTTTCCTGGAACGCACTGTGACAGTGGCAGCTTTGGATAAGTCTGTTCCAGTTCTCCAAACACGGACCTCCACATAACCGGCACTTTCATCTACCTGATACTCAGTGTCACCAAAGTACAAAGCAGGTTCTAGATCCAGAAAGAAAAACAGGGGAGGAAGGAAGAAAAGGTAAGTTTTCTAAACGACTTCTAGCAGCATCCCCTAATATGACTGGGAATATGCAGGAAAACAGACATGCACCTTATTTTGCAGATGCAAAGAGCTGTTCCTGCAGTGCTCACACTTTCAATACTCAAACATCTGTGTGTAAACAAGTGCAGGAAAATGCATCTGAAAAAGCTATTGATGTCACCAGAATCTAACACTTGCATGTGCCTGGATCTTCAATTACTGGCAGTAATGTAACAGGAACATGAGACACACACACTCAGGAACATCCAGAAATCTGGGTGATCACGAGTGGGTGAGCCCTGTGTGAAGGACACGGTGGGTACACATGCGATAAGTGGGTGTGCGTGAGTGCTCTTGCCAAACACGCACCCCCCCACTCATCAACACGCACTGAGTAACCAGCAAAAATGGAGGTTATTCTGTGCATGGGGATGTGTGCACGCCTGTATGTACCCTCCCCCACCCACCGTGCATACACCAGCGCGCCTACGAACCTCTCACCCTATGGGGGCCGTTTAAAAATGACCTCACACTTGTAGGTATTAGAATGTATACCCGTGCATGTATGTACAGGAGTGCTCTGGTATCCACATAAGGGAAGATCTACCTTTAGAAATTTGCCCCGATGTGAGAAAGTGTTATATCTCCTTAATGTCTTAGATTTTCCCTCTGTACTGAGGCAGCCTAAGAACCTGAGCATTCATCTTAGCAGTTCAACGTCACACCATTTCACATAGAGTACTTCACAAAACATAACGCATTTAGGTAACTTAGGCCCTTTTTACACGGGCCTCTCCCACTCGTGAACATTCAGAAATCTGTGTGTTTGTGAGTGGGAGAGGCCTGTGTGAAGGACATGATGCAGGCGCGTATGGTGCGTGGGGGTGCGTGCACGCTCCCGCCTAACAAGCATTTCCACTCACCCCCAGTCATTCCTCACGGACAGAGCAACCAGGGAAAACGGAGGTTGCTCCATGTGTGGGGATAAATGGGGGGTGACTAGGGATGTCTATGCGACCGTGTGCATGCGCCGCCCACCCACCGCACACACACTGGTGTGGCCATGCACCTCCCACCTGGTGGCGCCATGTAAAAACGGCCTTCGACGTGAATCAATGGGTGGCCCTTCAGGAAATAATTTCTTTTAACTCAAATAAAAGGTAGATATATTTTAAAAAATATAATGCATTTTCCTTCAAAAAGCAACCAGACCCTAAGACAAACTGTAAAACAAAACAAAACCAAATTAGAAAAATGCTAAGTGGATCCCTCAGGTTGGAATTAAAATACTTTAAAAAAATTGTTCCCAAAACACAATATTAACATGGATATGGCATTTCAAATGGTTAATCTTTCTTTATTCCTCAATGTGATAAACTGACCTTAGGTTTTAATGGGGAATACAAAAACATCTTAAAATCCAAGTCAGGGGAAAGGTCATAGTTAAAATGGGCTTAACCAGTCACCCTGTTGTTTAGTGTAAGAGATCAAACATCACAAGACTGTCTCACATTAGCACTAGTTTAGCAGCTCATAGCAAATTAGTTGACTTGGCCTGAGGAAGAAGGCGGTATCTTAATATCAACCAAAACGCACAAAGCTGTATACTGGGATGCTTTGCACTATAGACTGGTGTAACTGTATAATGGCCCTATCTACTTCTTTTTCTTTCAAATAAAAACAAAGTTACCATAGTAATTTTTACAATCCAATAGCAAGTAACATCAAAGAGTAATTTGTATAGCTACAGTCTGATGGATATTTTATGCTACATCTTTCCACTGTAATGTAGTAACACTTCACATAGAGTAGGAGTGGAGAATCTCAGGACTGGGAGCTAAATGTGGCCTGAGGCAAGTTTTTATTTGGGCTCTTTTCAATTCCTGGATTTGCTCCTGGAATCCCGTTCCTATCCTCCAGCACTTAAAGAGGGAACTCAGGGGATGGAAGCAAAGATGAGGGCATACACAAATGGATAGGGGATGGACCCTATCCGAACCATGCCACCGAACCATGATTTGGATCCTCTTCTTCCTTCCTTCCACCCTGAGCTCACCACTTAATTATCCCTGCCCCTAATTTCTATGTAGCCCTTGGAGCTTGGAGCCCTTGGAGTGGCCCCTAGGAGACAAAACGTTCCCCACCTCCCTGATACAAGAATTTGTAACACTGGTAACACCAAATACTTTCACACTATAAATAACACTTTTTAAATATCAACCACTGTAGCTTGATAGAAGTTAACATTTAATTTAATTAATTTATTTATTTTTGATATTATCCTCCAATCCATTCTGCCTCAGGCAGTTTGGGGTGACTAACAAAAAATACAAAAACACAAACATATAAATATAAACAAATATAAAATCTATAAAAACAGTGCATCATAAAACTGCTGAAGTACAACACAAAAAACCCAACCCAACGCCCCACCCATACCCATCTCCCCTGCCCAAAGCCTGGCGGAACAGCCAGGTCTTACGTCGTCCGCAGAAGGAGGGAAGATCCAGGGATAAACGGCCCCCACTGGGAGGGAGATCCACAGCCTCAGTGCGGCCACCGAGAACTCCCTCCCCATGGTTGCTGCCCACGACACTCTTGGCACCTCCAAGAGGGCACTCCCGGCAGACCGCAAGGGCCGATCCAGGACCTGGGGAGTGAGGCGATTTAGACCCACATTTTCAAAATTAACCACTAATTTGACATGCCTATGAGCCATGGAGCAATTTTCAGATGTGTTGGGCACTAATATCTCTAACTAAAGTTAATGGGAGCTGTTCAGGTGCCTCAGGGAGAATACACAAAAATGGATGCATCTCATGTTAGGGGCCCTTCTGAAAATGAGGTCATAAATAGTTCTGAAGGTCGCATAGGAAATCAATGACCTAATCAGGAACAGAATTTAGCTGTATCTTTCACACACGGGAGCATCATCTTTCAGCTATGAATTTTACCATTGCTGAAGGCATTTTTTGCTTCACACCACACACCCGCCCTGAATGGTCATCTGGACTGTGTCTGAACATTTACCACCCAAGAAGTCAGACATCTTTAGGTACTTATGGTAATTGTGCAGAGTCACTGAACTGTGAACTTTTGTGTTACTTTATCATCAGAGTAAACCCTGATAATCGCAAGAGACTATCTGTTGCTGCAGGAGAGATCAAGGTTCCTGGCAGGCACTAAGGAAAGTACAAGTGTTTCAAGTGGAATTTCATGCATATTTATTTCCAGCCTTTTGATAAATTTGGACTTAAAGAAACAAAAAAGCTTCATCCTTCACAGCCAGTCCACTAGGAAGCCTTACAAAACACCACCAATTTGGGGTAGAAAAATCTCAAAAATTAGGGTTATGAAAACAGAGATTTTTCCTCAAAGTAAAAGGTAGATTACTTCCTCTTTTCCCCCCCAAGAAGGGTCAGACTTTAAAGTACAAATTTTTGAGCCATGCAGGATTGCCTTTCAGGCACTGTACTGTCCAGACTTGCTATTCAGTAAAAACAACAACAAAAGGTATTGGGATCCTCTGACAATCAGCTTTTCTCTCTACCGGCAGGTAAGATTTTAAAGGACAATAACATTTTCTCACAGGATACTAATTACTTCTACTGGGGACAATGGGAATTATTTGACTTGAAGGGGGAAAATAGGACCCCAGATGTCTAAGGTATAGCGGGGTTCTCCTTGCTGGCACATTTGACACAATAGGCATTTTTAAACACACCTTAAANTTGGGATTCTAGTTAAGATATATGCAGCATCTGATATTATGGGCATTTTTACACATACCTTAAAGTTCCAGATTTTTCAATCTTCTGGGTTTACGAGTCCACAAGTAAGTTCCGGTTGCATTTTTCACACACACACGCTGCCCTGAGGCAGTTCCTGGATGATTCTTCACACAAACGCTGCCCTGAGGCAGCCTAAAGTAGCCGCAGCTGTAGACGTGAGGGGCTGCCATGGAAACCAAGTGACCACACCTGCCTGAAGCAAAGCAGTTTACCAGAACGTTTTACACACAAAAGTTCTGGGAGAGGTTCTATGCAGAAGTTCAAAGAGCCAGATGTTTCAGATCTGGGTGAGTGATTCAGACACACACAAAGTTCAGGATGTAACGAAACATGCAGGAGAAATGTATGTGTAAAAACACCCATTATCCATGATGCCCTATATCTAACTGATGAAGGTATAAAATATTTGCCTTTTGTCACATGTTCATAATACGAATGCAAGTTTTTGCAACCTGCTACCTGATAAAAGTAAGTACTTTGTACAGAAATAGATATTTCCATCCATACAAGTCATTCTTGGGCATGTACCCCCGCTCCCAAACGTGACCTAAACATTGTGGGCCACATTTTCTTACCTTTGTGTTGGGCCTGATTCTAAGAAGAATCACTATGGGTGAAAACAGACATGACACTAACCATCCTTTAACCACCCTTGGTGGTCATTTATGCATGTTGCAGAGCTGCATAGGGCACCAATACAGCCCTGCAACTTGCATAAATTACCACCAATGGTGGTTAAAGGGTGGTTAGCATCATGTCTGTTTTCACCCTATGATTGACTTCAACAGGTGATTTGCCTGCCTACAACCAAGCAAAGACAGCATGATTTGGTCCCTGCATGATTTTACTTGAAAGGGGGAAGCAAGAGACAGAAACTGCTGGTTCCTGTCACTGGTAAGCTGTAAAACATATTCTAAATTGCAGTGAACAGTTGTTGGGATATAAATACATACATATTTCAGTTGCTGAGCATATGCTGCTATGTTTACGTTGCTCATATCTTAGTGGTGCATCCAAAGGAATGAATAGGTGCCACGAATAAATTTCAAAATAATGTTATTTACCCTGCATGTAAATATTGTTTTGGAGTAGGGGAGAGGGAAGAGAGATTGAAGAGGAATTTCACAGTAAAAAAAAAAAAGGGGGGGGGGCGTGTTTGGCTTTTTCCCTATGAAATTTTTGTCACAATCCTTGAGGCTGTCACAGCTGCTCCCAAATCACCAGCTCTTTGCCTTGGAAAAGCACACGTGTTCCTGCCTGCTCAAAATGTAACCCCCAAGCTCTGCCAGGGCCGGCCTTACCACAGGGTGACTTGGGGCAACTGCCCCAGGCCTGTCTTTTCTGAGGGCCCCGCAGTAGCCTCTATTTTCACCAGGACAGGTTGTGGGGGTACCACTCCCTCTCAGTGGGGCCCCAAACATGACCACCTTCAGGGCCCCGCAGCGGTTGTCCCCAAGGGGGAGGGGCCATCAGAGGGCCCGCATTTTATCTTCACCCTGGGCCCCGCAAATCCTAAGGCCGACCCTGAGCCCTGTGTGTGGGAGGGGAGAGCATTTCTGTTCCCTACCAAACAGGTGATCAAAAGAGAGCGGCAGACCCTGCCCTTTCCCACCTGCCCACAGTACACATGCCCCAGCCCCTCCTCAGCTGGAGTTGAGGTTTGCACTTCAGGCAGGCAGAGAATGGAGGGACCCAGAGCAGGGAGCCTATACCTCCCCCCACTAGCACATATTTTTTCAGGAGCAGATTGTTTTCAAAGCTTGAGCAGTTTTTCTTTCCTCTTAAAAATGTATACATTTAAAGGCAGGGATGGGCCAAATGCGGTCTACAGCTAGTTTTTATTTGGCCCCTGGATTCAGTTCCTATCCCCAAGTGCTGAAAGAGGGAACTCAGAGGCAGGAAGGAGTCATGAGGGCATGCACACAAGGATAGGGGATGGATCCATGGCAGAGACAGTCTATGATCTGAACCCTTTTTTTCCTCCCCCACCCCCCAAGCACACCCAGCACTCAACCTCTATGCAGTCCTGGGAGCTTGTACTAATTTTCAGAGTGGCCCTGGATGGGAAAAGGTTCCCCACCCCCTGGTTTAGGGTATATAACTATTCATGGACAATACAGCCAGATTCTGATATCCGTGAAACTGTCAAAAATAATTCTATTGAAGCTAATGAAACCTCTTCAAATTACACCAATGAAACTGGGATCAAACTCTGAATGGATTGGAGGGAAACTTTAAAAAGCACAGTATAAACAGTGTATTTCTAATCCAATCATTCCATTCATATGAAGTGCCCAATGCTACAAAAGTTGTGATTTTACTGAGCTTGTTCCCAAGTAAACTTTTCATTATACAGTGCATTTGCTCCCCAGATAGATCATAGCTAATAAGCTTCACAATCACTCTTCTCCCTCAAATCAGACATTGGGCTGGCTTCTATTCGCCTTTTCCATATGCTCTATTTACATAGAGACTACCTTTAAATCACCTGGTTTGCACTCAATTTCTAATGAGCGGATTAATAGGTTTTGAAGTATGAGTGGTAAGTTCCTTTGCTTTACTATAGTCCAGGATACCTGTCTTGTCAGCCTTCTTAATTAAGAGGAGAGTAGTAATTTCTGCCTTTAATGCACCCTTTGTGTCACATACACATACTGCAAGGCCATTACAATTTACGGGGTTTCACCGAGGACTGTATCTTACGGTGTTTTTTGTGAAGTCATTAATACAAATGGGAGTCAATTCAGATTGCGGCCTCTAGCGATCATTATCTGTGATGAAAATTAGGAAGAAAAATATGTATTAAAATGCTCCTTTTAATTCCTAGTATGTGTAGTTATTGAAAGCCTCAAAAGGACAACAAAGGCCCTTTTCACATGGGCCACGGTGGGGGGGGGGTGCGCCGCGGTGTGGGGACGGCCATTACATGGGTGCACACCCACCTCCACCCATCACCACGTGCAAAGCAACCGCTGCTGTTGCTGGTTGCTCCGTGCGTGGGTGATGTGCGGAGGTGGGTGGAGTGCGAGAGCGTGCATACACCCCCACCCACTGCGGTCACATGGGCGGATCTGCGTGGGCATGGGGGGGTCTTATGTGAAAAGGACCAACATTTTAATTATGTAATTCTCATCGTATAATTAAAGTGAATTTGTTTTTCTGGCAAATGCAATGTGATCTAGAAGAAATGTTCCCCATATTTAACTATCTACTGTGTTTTCAAAACAGATGTTGATTTCCTAATATGATCAGTATTATTCTGTTTTGTGAATATTCTTAAACTAAACACACTTTCACTCTCAGAAGAAGCATACATAAAAGCAATTAGTCAGTACAGACTATGAAATAGAGATGATCAGTGGCTTTAAGGAACATGACACTTGTCATGCCTCAGTTATTACAGGGATTTAATCACTTGTCTCCGAAACATAATCTGCTCTTATACTAGTTGGACCTAAACATACTGTCAGGACACTATAAGGCTTAGAGCTCTAAAAATTGGCAAAGAACAAAGGTCTAGCTGGTGTATCTTCTCATCTAACTTGGCAATAAGTCAACTATACTGTGTGCAGACTTCTAAATGCGGGGGGGCGGGGGGGGTGGGATAGTACCAAAAAGCCTTCAAGGGTGTAGTGGGGCAAGAATGGTTTAAGTTCAGGATAAAGTCTGGCAGCTGAATTTTTATTTATTTTTTGCTCCCTGAGTTCAATTTAAAACGTCATGCCCTGAGTGTAGGATGCAAAACAAACAAGGTAAACTTCCAAACCACTGGATTATACTACAATCTTGGTAGCACTGGTGTTTTCTTGGTCAGTGGTTCCAAAACTCTGAAACAATGGACCACTGTAACCAGCCCTCAAAATTTCTCCTGGATAAACCATGAGCCAGCTGGAAATGGCCACAGGCCAGTGCATGTTTGCAGCGGGCTTCCCACTTTGTAACCAGCACATCTGCATTCTGGTCATTCCCTGGTGAAGGCTGCAGCACCAGTGGGATAAAAGCTGACTTTTATCCCACTGACTTATAGCCATGACCAGTTGCACAGTTGGAGACCACTTACCCTATTTAGGAACCTACACTAACCGTATGGAAGTGAAACGTTTCAGGGAACCCAGACACTACACTAGTGTCTCAGGTGTCAGGCTTGGTGAACAAGGTAGTGCAAAGAAGATCTTATGTTACATCAGGAGGAATACTCAACTTTTATTTATTCATTTATTTATTTCAACATTTTTTTACCCTGCCTCTCCAGGAATTAAACAGCTCGAGACGGCTTACAAATAAAAACATTTTAAACCAACAGCTCTCCTCATAGGTCATAAGCAGACTGCCTGGAGACCTGGATCCTGAAGGAAGGAGATTAGAAGCCTGGCAAGTGGGATGTGAGTGATGATAGTGAGCTGGCCTGAGACGGCGATTGGCTAGGCTAACCTGTGTGACTGTGTGCTTGCACAAAGACTGGTCAGAGGTTTGGTGCCTGGCCTGGAATTGTGATCTGAATAAACAGTCTTTTATGCAAATGCCTATGTGACTCCGGACTCTGGGCCTAATCCTGCAAGCACTCACCCATGGTCAAGTGGGTCCCTGTCACAAAAGTGGTGGAGAATGTAGGCACACCTTGCTGACTGTGATGTTAGCACTTCCCCACGGCAGTAAGATCCTGGAGCAAGGTGGTGTTGCAGCAGTTTGTGCCTGAGGGTATTTTCAGACGTTACGGGCGGCCGGTTCACCACAGCGAACCACCAGGGGGGGTGAACAGCGCAACCACGCCCGGGGGTGGGAAAACGACCCAAACAGACGTGCCGGGAACGGGACCACGGGCCGGAACCGGGCCGCACCATCGCGGGCCGTGGCAGCACAACAGACGTGCAGCCGAACCCCCGGCGGGCGCTAAACCCCCACAAGGCACCGGGCAGGGGCGGGACACAGACATGGCCGCCTGAGGGCAAACGAAGCCACAAGGCACACAAGGGAACGCCCACACAAGGGAAACGGGAAGGGAGGGGGGAAGAGCGAGAACAGGCTGACAGCCGGCTCACACAGCGGTCCCGCAGCGGGGCACAATGCACGGCCACACGCCCGGGCACACACACACACACACACACACACACACACACACACACACACACACCAGGGAAAGGCCGGGAAGGGGGGAAGGGGCGCCCGGAACGCCCCACCCGGAACACCGGCAGGGAGGGGGGGGGCACCACCACGGGGCAAGGCACGGACAGCAGCAACCCCCACACCACCCCAGTCCAGTCCAGTCCAAGGAGGTGCCCCCACAGGAACAGAGGCAGTCTCGGAGGGGGGGGGGGACCCCCGGAGCAAGGCACGTTGGGGGCCCCCAAAGCACAGCGAGGCCGGCGGAGGGGCGCCAGGAGGAGGAGGAAGGGGGCCCCACAGTCAAAGGCTGGCACAGGCAGGGCAGCCGGGTCCAGCGGTGCTCCTCCGCAGCACCAGCGACGCTCAGGCAGCACCCACGGAGTCACGGGGATGGAGGGGGCCCAGGACCACGGCCAGGGGCAGCAGCAAGCAGCGAGGCGGGCGGGAGCTCACCGAGGTGGGGTCCGCAGGTCGGGAGCGGCCAGCGGGGACCAGGCCCCCCCCCGGGCCGGGGCGGGAGCCCACACGGGGGCACCACGCCGGGGGGGGCAGGCCAGCGACGCGGGGCTCACGGGCCGCTGCCGGGGGCCCCGCTGGCCCCAGGGCCCGGGTGGCCCGCCCGGTGGACCAGGTGGGGCCAGTGCAGCATGCCCCGGCGGTACCCCTGCAAGGACATGTAGTGGGCGATCAGGTAGTAGGCCTCGAAGGGATCGGGCATGGTGAGGGCCAGCTGCACATCCACACGCGCCCACACCGCCAACAGGGATGACATCTCCACCGCGGAGGGCTCCGGCACACAGCAGGCAGCAGAAGGGGGCCACGGAAGATGCCCCAGCTCCAGAAGCCGCTGGAACGCCGCCCCACGGGTGCGCTGGTACCCACGGGCCCCGTGAACACAGGAGAAGTAGGTCACGGCCAAGGCAGGGCCACCCTCGGCCAGGCACTCCGAGTAGGCGCCCAGACCACACACCACCAGCGCTGACACGGTCTCCGAGGCGCTCCAGGGCACATGGGCGCACAGCACCTCCGGGATGCGCCCCTCGGGGAAACGAGCCAGCCCCAGGGCCTCCGCATGCAGCCGGCAATCACGGGCGCTCACCACATGGCCAAAGTAACGGAGCCCGGAGCTCAGGCTCTCGTAGGCACCTGCACGGCTCCCCGGCCCGGCCAGGAGCAGCTGCACGGCAGGGGTGTGCCACAGGTCGCACAGAGACATGGTCTCGCGGAAGGCCCAGATATGGGGGGCCCCTTGGGGGCCGGACAGCGGGAGCCCCATGGATGGGCAGCCAGCCATGGTCCAGCACAACAGGGAATGGGACACGGAGCCCGGAGGGCACACAGACTGCCCAGGGCCGGGAGAGGCTCGGCCCGGCCCCCGGGACAGGGAACACGGGCCCGCACCGCAACATTGTAGCACAACAGAGCGAGGCGTGGGGTGCGGGCCCGGCACAGCTGCAGAGAACAACAGCGAGCTCTCTGTCTGCCTAATCGCACCTTCAAGGCCATCCCGCTACAAACAGCGAGGGGAGGGGGCCCGGGGTGCTGGGGGCGGGAGCAGCCGGAACGCACCGGCACAGGGCGCGCGCAGGCCCGCGAGGCCGACCCCCGGGCGGAGCCACCAGCACCGGGCCGCCATAAGCGCTCCCAGCCCCCACCGGGGCCCCAGCACCATGGAGCGCGATAGGGCAGGTGGGAACTGGATGTTCCTCGCGCTCGCGGCTGAGTGGCACCGTGACCACACTGAGCAGCTGTGCCTCCTGACCGAGAGGGTGCACCTGGCCGTCCGCCTGCGCTATGTCCTGGCCCTGCGGGCTGGCGTGCGCCTCCGGGGCCAGCAGGCCCGCAGGAGAGTCCGTGGCCGGCTCAGGGCTCGGCGCCGGGCCTGGGGGGCGTGGCTGGCCGCCTGCCGGAGCCTCACCCGGCCCGCTGCGCTCCGAGGGGCCGCGAGGCGGTTCCGCTGGGCAACGCAGACCCTCCGCCGGGCAGCGCTGCTGGCTATGCCCATAGCGCGGAGCCTATGGGTCACGGAGCGGCCCCAGGCCTGGTGGGAGCGGGCCCAGGCCCACTGGGGGGAGGCCGAGTGGGGGTCCCACTTCCGGATGGGCAAGGCCACCCTGCTGCGCCTAGCGGAGCTCCTCGCGCCCTGGCTGGAGCGGCAGCACACCTCCATGCGGGAGCCCATCCCCATGGTCCAGCGGGTGGCCATAGGGGTCTGGGCCCTCGCAACGCCCGACTCCTGCCGCTCCGTGTCCCAGCACTTCGGGGTGGGGCTCAGCACGGTCGCCTGCATCGTGCGGGATGTGTGCGAGGCTGTGGAGGGCGTGCTCCTCGACAGGACCATCCAGCTCCTGGACCAGGGCGCTGTGATGGCTGGCTTCGCGGCCGGGGGCTTCCCGAACTGCATCGGAGCCGTGGACGGCACACACATCGAGATCCTGCGCCCGGCCGCGGGGGAGGCCCTGGAGTATGTGAACCGGCACGGATACTACTCCCTGCACCTGCAGGGGGTGGTGGACCACCGGGCCCGCTTCATAGACATCTACACGGGCAACTCCGGCCGGAGTCACGACGCCAGGATCATGACCATCTCCCCCTTCTATGCCCGCATGTACCGGGGGGACTTCGCGGACATGGGCATGAGGTGGATCGAGGGTGTTCCCATGCCCCCCTGCATCCTGGGGGACCCCGCCTACCCCCTGACCCGCTGGCTGATGAAGGTCTACCCTGTCCCGAGCACCCCTGCGGAGCAGGTATACAATACCCGCCTGTGTGCGAGCCGGACCGTGGTGGAGCGTGCCTTCGGGGCCCTGAAGCAGCGCTGGAGGAGTATAGCTGGCCGCCTGGACTTCACCGTCCCCACCTCCGCCCTGGTGATCGGTGCCTGCTGCGTTCTGCACAATGTGTGCGAGACCGAGGGGGCGGCCCTGGAGTACCCCGAGCCCCACCGGCCCCCCGGTCCTGTTCCCCTGTACGTGAACGCAGGGAACCCCCGGGAGTACCGGTATGCCAAAAGGATCCGGAACGCCCTTGCAACCCACATCGCCCGGGGGGGCCCGCTGTGAGGGCCTTCCCGCCCCTGGGGGCCCCACCCCCCGTTCCGTGCCAATGCCCCTGTACACGCGGTCCCACAGCCCTGTCCCCCCCACAAACGGGCCGGGGACAACTGTCTATTTACACCACTTTATTGCCCACACAGTTCACACAATCACCCTGTGCCCCCTCCCCACCCCCGTGCCCGTGTCCCCGTCCACCACCCGCCCTCATGTGGCCCTCCCCCTCCCCCCCCTTCCCACCATCCCCCCGCGTTTCCTGGGCCGACCCCTCGTGCGGCCGCTTGGGCCCACCGAGCTCTGGGAGCTCCCCTCCCCCCCACTGTCCGTGTCCCCTGCCGTGTCCTGGGCCGGTCCCGGCCCCGGCAGGGGGCCGGGCGGCGGATGGGCAGCTGTGCCCGGTGCCCCGGTCGCGCCCCGGGGGGGCTGGACCCTCCGGAGGCCCGGGGGCACTGGGAGGCGCATGCGAGGGCCCTGGGGCCGGGGGGGCGCCAGGGGCGGCAGGGCTGGGCCCGGGGGCGCCGAGGGGCCCGGCATGGGGACCTGGGCGGGCAGGGCGCCCGGAGGTGCGCCGGCCATCACGTAGGCACACATGGTGCCCGCATGCAGGAGCAGGGAGGTCCCAATGTCGTGGGACCTGTCCATCTTGGCACTGTGCTCCCGCACCATGCCCTGTATGTCCTGCCGGAGGCCCCTGAGCAGCCCCTGCTGCCGCTGGTGCTCCCGGCGCTCCCGCCTCCGCTCCAGGCGCACCTCCGCCTCCAGCCGGCGGTCTGTCTCCAGGGCCTTCTCCATGGACCGCTCTATGGCCGCCTCCATGCGGTCCACGGAGGCGATCATGCGCTCCCCCTGTTCCTCCGCCCTGCGGACGATGTCCTCCGCTTGCTCCTCCCTGCGCCTGCGGACCCGCGCCCGGTACTCCCGCATCCGCTGGGCTGGGGCCGCGGCCGGCGGAGGCGCCGCGCGCGGGGGCTGCCCTGTGGAAATGGGCGGGTGGGTCAGTGCAGGGCCCTGTCCCCTAGCGGGGTCGGGTCCCGGGGCCCCCTGCCCCCCCTCCCCCACTGAGGCCAGAGGCCCCCCTGGGCTGGCGCCCGGGGGGCCCTCCCGCAATCCCAGCCCTCCCGCCTTACCTGGGTCCGGCACCTGCTCTCCTGTGCCCTCCGCGGGGGCCTGCACCGTCTCGCTGGCCCGGTCCTGGGGCTCCCCATGTCCTGCGGGCGGGAGAGGGGGGAGCGGGTGAAGGGGGCTGGTTGTGGCCCCTGCAGCAGGGCCCCCACCCCCGCCCCTGCCACCGGCCCCCTGGTCGTGCCCCCCCCTGCCCTGGGGGCCCGCTTACCCTCTATGTCCGTCTCCGAGCCTTCGGAGCCCGGCGCCTCACCCTGGGAGTGCTCCCCCTGGGACCACTGGCTGAGGGTGGTGAAGGTGCCGACCTCCGACTCCGCCTGGCCGGCCCGGCGTTGGGATGTCTCCGGGCTGCTGCTGGGGGGGGGCCTTGGGGCTTCTGCGGGTCCCGGGTGGTCCTCCTGGGGGTGGGGGTCCCCTGAGCTCGTGTCTACCGGGCGGGCGGCGAGGGGAGGGGGTACCTCGGCCCGCTCCCTGCCCTGGACCACAGCGCTGCCCACCAGGCGTGGGGCAACTATGGAGCCCTTCATGTGAAGGATGCGGTCCAGGGCATCGTAGTAGGGGGCGGTGCGGGCCCCGTGGCCGGAGCGGCTGTTATTGTCCTTGAGGGCCTTGTACCCCCTCTTGAGCTCCTTGGCCTTCGAGCGACACTGGTTGACAGTGCGCTCGTGCCCCGCCGCCTCCATGTCGCGCACGATGTCCCGGTAGACATGCTCGTTGCGCTGGTTTATTGCGAGCTCCACCTGGTACTCGAGGGTCCCCCAGATCCGTATGAAGTCCCGGGTCTCCTGGAGGCCCCACTGTCCCCCTCTGTGATAGGCCTTCCTCCGGCTGGGCCCCTGCTGTTCCTCCTCCCGGTGCAGCTCCTGCTGCACCTGCCTCTGCTCCTCCTCCACCTCCTCCTGGGGGTGCGCCTCCGGGGGCCGGGGGCCGGGCTCCTCCTGGGGCTCGTCCGCCCGGGCCGACTTTCGTGTCTGGGGGGGGGAAGGGGGGTGGTTGGTTGCTGGGTGAGGGTGTGGGCCCTCTCGGGGGCCCCCTGCCCCCCTGCCCTCCGCCCGGGGTCCCCCTGCCCCCCTGCCTTCCGCCCGGGGTCCCCCCGGCCCCCTCCACAGGGGGTTCCCCTGTGCCCCCTGTTCCCCTCCCAGTGGGTGCCCTTACCCGTTTCCTGGGTGCCTCCTGTGGGCCTGTTCCGGCCGCTGTCCCCGGGGCGGCGCGACCCGGCTGCAGCTGTGGTTGGTGTTCCCGGGGCGCCTCCCTGGTCGGGTGCTCCCGTGTGCCCCCTTCCTGCACCTGTGCCCCCTCCGCCTGCATCGCTGGGCCTGGCTGCACGTCCTCCGCCTCCTGTGCCGCCGCTGTCGCTGTTCGTGCCTCCGGTCTCTTCCGCTTCCCTCCTCGCTCCATCCCGCCACGCTTGCTTGCTGCTGCTCTCGCTTTAAATCTCCCTCCGGTGGTTGTGTTGCTGCTGGTTGCCTGGCAGTGACGCTGCGTGCCTCGTCCCCGGCCGGGGCTCGTTTGGTTTGGTTCCGCTCGGGGATTGGCGTCCAGACGTTACTTTTCCTTGGTTCCCTGTGGGGGTTCGTTTGACCACGCTTCCCGGGACCTTCCCCCGGCTAGCCCGGGAAGCGTGGTTGAAACTGAACCCATGTGGGTACTGAGCGTGATGAACATCTGGCGCGCGCCGTTCAGACGTTCAGGGGCCTTTGGTCCCACGGGGGGGTTGAGCGTGGTTCAGTGTGGTTGAGCGTGATCTCGTAACGTCTGAAATCACCCTGAGAGAGAGTGTGTTCCTGGAGAGTGCCAGGAGCAATAGGACAGAGAGGAGGACTGTTGGAGGCAAGCAATATAGCAAGAGGGTAATCTGAGGATTGACCCCACCAGCAAAGCAGAGGGAGGATTGAGACCTAAAGAAGACCACAAGGGAGTGACAAAAGACAGAAGCTTGAGCTTGAGCAGGGCTGGAGCCTGGAGGTTCGCCCTGACCACACAGTGTGATGTGGATCCCTGGAAGGAATGACAGAATGGTGAAAGGAGGACTGCACCCTCGCAGAAGCCATGCAGTGACACATTGGAGCTGGAGCTGCAACAGAGACCGCAGAATGGCAGAGGGGAACAGCGGACCCAGACAGAGTCGACCTGGAGATTACACCAACAACAGAGGAGACAGACAGTGCAGGAAAGCAGGTACCGAGGTGCTCCCATGTGGGGAACCCCGGGGGAATGTTATTATTGTGAACAGTGGGAACACATATTCATTTATTTCCTTGCACTTTTATGTTGCCCCCTCCTGCACAAGCATCTCAGGGTGCCTAACAGCATTTTAAAACACATAAAATTTGAAAAAGTCAACATTTAACCCCACATTAAAATAATCCAACAATAAAACCCCCACCCTAACCCAACCCATCCATCCCGTCTCCCTCACGAAAGGCCTGGTGGAACAGCCAGTTCTTACATTGTCTATGGAAAATCTCAGGTGACTGAACGCCACTTGTCCCTCTAAGAAATTGGACGCCGACTGCTCGGAGGTTGCGTAACTAGTTAGCATGCCAGAGTCATGTATATATGTAGATGCTGCCCCTATGTAACTGACAGGAGTTACCAAAGAAAAAGGCCCATGGGACTATGTTATGCATGTGGCCAAGAGGGACATCTCTGGAAGTACTGCCCCTCTGGGGTAAATAGAAGAAGGTGCTGGACTTGTGACAGCACAGAGCACCTAAGAAGGGAGTGCCCTGAAAGAAAGGGCCACATGATTGAGAAAAGGGAGCAGGAATGTAATTGGGCCAGCTGTGGGAAAACAGGCTGGGGGAAGGGGGTACAGGTAGAGAAACTATATGCTGGGCCTGCAATGAAATTGGGCATTTGCAGCGAGACTGCCCAGGTAGAAACCTCAAAGAAACAGAAGGAAAGAGAGAAAGAAAAAACAGACGGGCTTGACATTGGAAGCCCTTGAGAAATGGAAAAATATAGTAAATACAAGGGCTAAGGATCTCCCTGATAAAATAGATCAGAGGATACAAGCTGATCTGACTGTGGAGGTTCTAGGGAGAAGAAGCCAAGAACTAAAGCAACTAACTGAGATAATGAAGGAAATGGAAAAAGAAAATGAGACTCCAAGAAAAAAGATTGGAGAGTTAACAAAGGAGCTAAAAAGGGGGGGGGGGGGAAGAGCCTGGAAAGATAAGAAAGGGGGACCCCTCTGTTGTAAAGCTACACAGATTGGCTACAGGGTTTGGATATGTTTACCTCAAGCCATGGAGAAACCCAAACGGAAAGACAGACAGTGGAGCAGGAAGCTCAGACAAAACCAGTGACCACAGCTGTGCTAACAGAGAAAGTGACCCAGATTGCATTAGAGGGGATTACAACTCCAATACAGGGAAGGAAAGATCTAGCAAAGTTGATTTTGCGTATGAAGAGGGCCTTGATCTAGAAGCTCAAACTAGAAAGATAATTGGGGTACAGGTGGTACCTGGCCTATGGTCTTTGGGAATAAACTGAATTTTGGAATTTTAACCCTCGAGTGTCTGTCCTCTGGAAGCCTTGATCCTGCACACATGTATCCACTAGTAAGCGGAATCCTGTGACAGCAAGATAATTTTGTCAGCTGCCAAACTCTCCAGAGTCATTTGACTCTTGGATCCCTGAACCCTATACATATCTCCAAGACATTGATGGTATAGAATCCTCATTTTTCTCTAATCTAGGCTTTAGTTTGTGTGGCCTTGTCATATAATCTGCGTAATGGAGAAATGCCCTATTTCAGCAGATTTCCCCATTTACTGGGATTCGTTACACTAATCCTTCTGAAGGCCTAGGATGAAACTCTATCTTTCTCGTTTGTCCCCTGTCAAAGATTAATTCCTTGTTTTAATGAACATGGAAGTTTGTTTGTTTTTTTGGAAGAAAATATTCTCTGCATTCTGATGATGTTTCCTAGCATAACCCCTAAAGTAGTAATACTACACAGACAAGACAATTTACAGAAATAAACGTAGTTTAATCAGCTGATATATTTTTAAGACAAAGGGATAAAAAAAAAGTTTGGTTCATCTTGAAATGCACTAGATTAGTAAGGAAAGCAACTATAACAAAGGATGTCATTCAATTTTCCTTTTTATCCTCTTTCATTTCCCTTTACTGTCAGAGCCAAAAAAAAAAACCCTATTAGTTTAATTACCAGCCATTTAACTACATAAAGCAGAATGGTTTTTAAGCTAACTGATAATCTTTCCTGATGGGCCATGAAATGTCATAAACATTTAAAAATACATTTCCAGTTTTCAAAGGGGCCTTTAAAGTGTTTGCTCAGGCTAGATAACCTATCATTCCTTTGACTATTTTAAAAACAAAAGTTCTGTTCCTGAAACCTGTTCTGCCTGTGATTCCACTCCAGCATAGCTGCAAAAAGCCATTGCGAGATTTCCGCTTCCTTATAAAATCACAAGTTGTTTGCACCTCTTTCTTCAAAGCTCATTACTGAACAACTGAATCCTTTGTTTGGTTACACACAATCAGACAGCATGTTCCCACATAATAGAAAAATGATACAAAACCTAGAGTTTACTAGTATATGATCAAGAGTCTGTTACAAAACCCACATTGTTCACTTGTATGGAGAGAACCTAGTTCAAAAGACTGGCATTTTGTCTTGACTACCTGATTATTCTGCTTCTTTCCTCTTTTTTTTTTTGTTAATAAAAGGAAAACTTGGATAACAGTCTCCTTTACTTAAATGGTACCTGCAATATTACTAGTATGGGAAGTAATAATTAGGTCTAGAAATTCTGATGTTTTAAACCTAATGATTTATTGCATTAAATCAAATTGATGCCTCTGGAGACTTTACCTGAATTCCAAGACTCAGCATTTAATTATGTCTGGGGATTTAACACACAAATCATGCCAGTAAATAAACAGTGCAGTTTAAGGCCCCGATCCTGTGACAGCATGAACATATACAGAGCTGTGTGTGTGTACAGGAGCCTCCTCTGACATAAAGTACACATGCAGAGCTCAGGGAAATGAAAAAGACTAACATAATTAGAAACTCCAACAGAAAACTCTTATGATAATCTTTTTTCTGAGGCTTTTCTGAGGCTTTGAATGGGGTTCTGCCTCAACCCCATTCAAATCCATTCCAAGCTTCCGTATTAACATGCCAAAGGTATGGCTCATAAAAACTAGAGTCCTGATATTATGAGGGACAGGGCAATTAAATTTGAATCCCTGGATCTTGAATTTACTCCTATGTTGTTGATCCCAGAGTGGATCCAAACGTTGAAACTTGTTTTCTAATCTGAATGCAGCAAATCTGGAGATACATTTCACTAGAATAAACTGGACACCCTGAACCTGATCTAGACCCATGCCTAAACAGTAAACACCACCTCCTCCTCTTTCTATCCCAAGGCCAGACTTATGGAAAGGAAATACAGCCTATAATTATTTTATTGTTGAGTGAATGGTTGATACTTATCTCACTGAACTGGCACATTTTCATAGCTGTCAGAATGAATCTTCTATAAGGCATTGCTCAGTTAGCGAGATATTCTGTATAAATATTTAAATAGCAATGCAGTTGTAAACCTGTCTAGAACATTTGAACATTTTGTTAATGTTAACATTTGAATATATTTTCTTTTTGTTCTAAGGTTTATCATTAGTAAGAGGAAGCTTAGTTCAGCTATGATGTACAGCTCTGTAACTATCACTGATATGCTGCAAATGCTTAACTCACTGTTCTCCTAGATTAAAGTTCCATTGCTCAAATATATCCATTTATGCTGGCACATTCAGTACAAAAATGTAATTTAAAAAAGCGATCACATTAGGGCAGAGTGTGCCTGGAGAAACTGACACTATTATTTAGAAAATACAGTGTGGCTCCCAATTTACTCTGGACGAGTAACAAAAGTAGAGCCTCAGGGTACTTTTATTCTTTGCTTTAGCATCCACCTTCTGTTAAACACAGGGCAAGCTATTTAATCGCTTTGCCTCAGTTTCCCCCTCCTCTAAGAAACCTCCACTGACCTCCCATGCAGAGACAGTGTGTGACTTATTTAATTAATGGTTGTAAAGCACTTGGAAAGGTGTTAGTTAAGTACAAAGGGTTAAATGTGTCCATCTAGCCCCTCAGGATATGATGCCAACATCATCACTGGCAAGGCTAAGAAAAGTCAAAGGGCTAATTAGGAATGGCTAAGAAAAGTCAAGGGCTGATTAGGAATGGAGACTTTGCTATGCTCTTCCCTCCAGGTATGCTATCTGCCACAAGCACCATAGTAGCAGTTGGCAATACCATACCAACACTGTGCTGTAGCCTATAAATAATATTATTTATCTTTATATTGCCTGGGTCTATGGTAGCTATTCTAATAGTATAGGGTTACAACATAGGGTAAAAACCAATGTGACATGGGCCTCCATTGGCCCACTGTGGCCCAGGGCACACCCACATGCGTGGTTCCATGTTGCCAGATGTTAGCCCGGGACTGCCCTGGGGTGGCCAGGCAGCTAGCCCAGTTTGTGTCCTCAGAAAAACTCCCAAGGATGCAGCCCGGGCTAAGAGCCACCTATACGGGCCAATGCGGGCTAGGACGTTTGTTCGGCTCTGCTATGCCTGACTTGGGGACGATCCGGAGACTGCAGCTGTTGCAGAATGCGGCAGTTCACCTCCTTAGGGGGACGAGCCGTCGTGAGCACATTACATGAGTGCTCCGTTTTCTGCACTGGCTGCCAATAGTCTTCCGGGCCCAATTTAAGGTGTTGGTTTTGACCTTTAAAACCCTAAATGGCCTGGGCCCCACTTATCTGCAGGATTGCCTCACCTTTCAGGTCCTAGATCGGCCACTGCTGTCAGCCAGGAGCACCTTCCTTGAGGTCCCTTGAGGTTCCTGGGTGTCGACTATACGGAGGGTGTTCTTGGTGGCAGCACCGTGGCTGTGGAACTCCCTCCCGCCAGAGATCCACCTATCCTTAGACCTCCCCTCTTTCCGTAGACAGTGTAAAACCTGGCTGCTCCGCCACGTCTTTGGTGAGGGAGACGGGGGATGGGGGGCAGATTAAGGATGGGAATTTTTGTTTACTCTGTCAGTGTTATTTTAATGTTTAGTTGTTTTATATGTTTTTATTGTTGTGAATTTTTAACATGTTGTGAGCTGCCCCAAGATGCGAAAGCAGGAGGGGGCGACATAAAAATATGAAAAAATAAAATAAATAATAAATAAATAAATCCCATTAACTTTAACTGTGTGTCTTCCCTCATTAAATACATTTTTAATGGGCTGTGATCCTGCAACAATTATCAGGTACATTTCTTACTTCTATGGGAAGTCCCTTTAGCTACAAAGAAATGACTCATTGTAGAAAGCACCAAGTCCATTTGCAGAACCATAACTTGGTTTTACAGAACAAGACACATTCTTAGGCCTGAAATTCCAGGTTGGAGACTTATTTCTATTACAAAGTTTTATTACTTTATTAGGCTGCAAAAAGATAAGTTTCAAAAACAAGGGGAAATGCTGTATGTAAAGGAAACAAGAAATTTAGAAGAAAGTCACAGTATAATCTTTGCAGCCATTAAGATAGCAACAACAAACTGTGGGCTTCTATGGGATTATTCCAGAGTAAGTCGTTCGTGGAACACAGATGTAGTCTCTAAACATTCACTTAAAAATCTAAGGAAACTTCAATATTGATAATACAGACAGACCAACCAATGTAACACTATACGTTATTTATTTAATTTATTTATTTTAAAAACTTATACCCCGCCCCTCTTGTCACAGGCAGCTCGGGGCAGCTTACAACAATAAAAACAATTAAAAACATTAAAAAGGAGGAAATAGAAAAAACAACTCCCCCTACCCCACCCACCCATCACACCTCTCCCCCGCCAAATGCCTGGCGGAACAGCCAGGTCTTACAACTTTTCCAAAAAGAGGGGATGTCTGGGGCCAGCTGGGCCCCCATCGGAAGGGGCCACTGAGAATGCCCTCTCCTGCGTGGCCACCCGGGAAACTCGGGGGACCTCAAGCAGGGCATCCCCAGATGACCGCAGGGGCCGATTCAGGGCATGGGGAGTGAGGCGGTCTCGCAGACTGGCAGGGCCCAAACCATTTAGGGCTTTATAGGTTAAAACCAACACCTTGAATCGGGCCCGGAAAACTACTGGCAGCCAGTGCAGAGAGCGGAGCACTGGTGTAATATGCTCCCAGCGGCTCGGTCCCACTAGAAGATGAGCCACCACATTCTGCACCAGCTGCAATTTCCTAGCTGTCACCATGGGTAGCCCCACGTAGAGCGCGTTATAGTAGTCTAATCAAGAGGTGATGAAAACATGGATGACTGTGGCCAGGTCAGAGTCCGAAACAAACGGCTGAAGCTGTCGCACCAGATGCAACTGGTGGAAAGCACTCCTCGCCACAGTCTCCACCTGGAGATTCAGACAGAACTGCGCATCGAGGAGCACCCCTAAACTCCGTACCTGGGAGGTCAATGGAGGACAGACCCTATCAATGATGGGGGTCGCTAATTCCATCGCTTTACCCACTAACATCACCTCTGTCTTGTCAGGGTTCAGCTCAGTCAATTAGCCCTCATCCAGTCCCTCACAGCCGCCAGGCACCGAGTAAGCACTGAAACTGCTGGGCCTAGGTCTGTTGAAAAAGAGAGGTACAGTTGGGTGTCATCAACATACTGATAACACTGTACACCGAACCCCCTAATTACCTCGCTGAGCGGCTGCATATACACGTTGAATAGGAGAGGGGACAGAAAAAAACGCTGCGGAACTCCACATGAGAGGTCTCGGTATGATGAAAAACAGTCCCTGAGAACCACCCACTGGGTTCTTCCGGTCAGAAACAAGCGGAACCATTCAAGAACAATCCCGCCCACTCCTGCACAGTCCTGCAGGTGCATCACCAACATATCATGCTCAACGCTAGATATGATACATTGACAACAAAGATTGGCCTAAAAATTTAGGAGGTTAAATCTGAAATGAGCCCCCCAACTGGATTTCAAAGCAAAGAAAGATAAGAAGCATAGTGCAGAAAACTAATAATTGTACCCTTTAATACCATTATGTGCTACTTCCGATACACAGCACAGGAAGCAGTTTTGATACCAAATAGATTTTTTTGTTCATGAAGAAAAAAATCTGGTCTTTAAGTCTGAGAAAGAAAGAGAAAGTAACACTTTCCTTTTCACAATGACTTAATTCCTGCTTTATTCTCCTTTCCTGTTCTCAAAACAAGATAAGAAAGCAAGGGTGTCATGCAATTGGAAATTATAATGACCTTTAGACAAGCCTCATCTAGTTAAAAGGCAAATGTATTTTGATTAACTTCATCCTTTCAGTCAAATTCATCCCTAGTACAACTACGTTACAGATGTCTACGGTCTATGGCTGATTTCGAAAGCTTCCTCCAGAGGGTAGATCTATCCACCGAGTCAAAAGCTTCCCTTAGGTCTAAAAAAGCCACGTACAAAACCCTACATGAGCTAGTATACTTAAATATAAGATGGTATAGGACAAAGCATAACTCAGTGGTAGATCTACCCTCCTGGAAGTCAGCTTGTTCCGGGCAAATGATCTTATTCCGCTGAATCCACTCCACCAGCCTGCCTGAGAGCAATCGGCCATAGATTTTAACGACCACGCTCATCAAGCTAATACGCCTGTAGTTAGCGGGACACTTCCTTGAGCCCTTTTTAAAGATTGGAACGACCACGGCCGTCTCCCAGCCCTCCGGGGTCTTTCCAGACTCATTAATGGCAGAAAACAGTGCCGCTAATTAGGGCACCCACCAATCCTTATGTGCTTTTATAAATTCAACCTGAATCAGGTCAGGGCCTGAGGCTTTATGGTTTTAAGATCCACCAGAGTCTCCACATCCTGTTCTGTCACCGGCGGCCAACAAGGGACATCCACTAATGAAACAATATCAATATCATCCCCCAACTGGGTGTCCCCTTGATCAGACCAGTACAATTGCTGAAAATGGTCAGCCCACTTCCGCAGATAAATAGGGAATAAAGGGATACTAGGTTCCTTTCTAATGGACATATTTACCAACTGCCAAAAACGCCTAGAGTCCTGCCTCTTGGCAGCCTCTATTAGATTGTCCCACCTCTCCTCTACATATTTCAGCTTTTTATCGGCGATTAATTTCTTATAATTGGCTCTACATTCAAAGTATTCCATTGGTAACTTAGGTAATCGGGCCCTCCTATACTCCTTATATAGTGTTTTAAGTCGGGCCTTCGCCATCCAGCAGTCCCTGTCATACCACGGCTTCCCCCTACATACCCTAGGCCCAACAGCAGATTGAATATGGACCTTTATATGCCCTTGTATGTACCCAACATTGACTCCGTGGCCAAATCCTGCCACTTCTCCCTCCACAACATTGCTAAGATTCACCCTTTTCTGTCTGTCTCCTCTGCCAAAAGTCTCATCCATGCCCTAGTCATCTCGCCTTGACTATTGTAACCTCCTCCTCGCTGGCCTGCCCCACTCCCACCTTTCTTCCCTCATCTCTGTTCAAAAAACTGCTTCTAGGATCATCCACCTAGCCCATCGCTTTGACCATGTGCAGCCTCTCCTCTCCTCTCTCCACTGGCTCCCTCTTCCTGAGTGTATTCTGCACAAACTCCGCGTCTTCACCTATAAAGCCCTTCACAACCTCACCCCCCCATACCTCTCTGCCCTGATCTCCCTCCGAACCCCTGCTCGAACACTCCGCTCCTCTTCCATCCCCTCCCTCACCCTCCCACACCTCCCCTGCTTCCCCAACCGCCTTCGTCCCTTCTCCCTTGCTGCACCGCACGTCTGGAACTCCCTCCCTGCCCTCGTCCACCTTGCCCCCACCCTGCGCACCTTCAAGTCCCTCCTCAAAACCCACCTCTTCCGCTCCGCCCTTCCTAACTCCTGCTAATCATCCCCATCCAGGACTATCCCCCACCTGTTATCTGCAAACTCCCAATTTACTGTAACCAAGCCAAGAACGTGTACCTGAGCTCTCGCATCCTCATGAATGTTGCATCCCTTGTCTCTCACTCTGTTCCCCCTTCCCTGTCTTGCCTCCCCCTGTCTTTAGATTGTAAGCCCTCAGGCAGGGACCGTGTCTATCTTATTCTCTGTAAAACGCTAGGTACATCGCTAGCACTATATAAATGCTTATAATAATAATAATAATAATAAGATGGATAAGACATGTTATCTTCTTTTCTTCATTTGCAGTATATATATTTTTTTTTTTTGTGCACAAAAGTCAGATCCCAGATTCCCATAACTGAAGGGAATTATGTGTCTAATGATCAATGAACACCACTGAACAGATAACCACTTTTTCAAGAAGCAGAATACACACACTAATTCTGAACTGGAACACTATATAATATTAAAGCTACTCCAGGTGGTTTGGTAAGGAAACAAGTAAGTGAAGTTCCTGTTTTTATTAAAAGTGAAAGTAAATTTTGAAATCTAGATGTTAATGACTCACATGATACAAACATTTTGCTATAATTAGCTCTGTTACAAACATTCTGATTAAGAAAGACTATCAATGTGAAGGGGTAGTGACATAAAACACTGATTGAAATACATTATTAATTATTATTATTATTTATAAAGTGCAAGCTATATACCTGGCACTGTACAATCAGTCAAAGACAGGTCCCTACCCCTAAGGGGTTTACAATCTGAGATACAAGGGAGGGGGATATGAGGGAGAGGTGAACATCAGAAGAGAAGAGTACATTAAGTTGAGAAGTTGCAGACTCACATGCCTCGCTTAGTTACAGGGAATTAGGTTCTGAGTGAGGGGGAAAGAATGTAGTTTCACTCATGACAAGCTAGTGAAGGCCTGACGGAAGAGATGGGTTTTCAGGAGGGATTTGAAAGTTGAGAGGGAGGGAGCTAAGCAAATGTACCCAGGGAAGGAGTTCCAGGCATGAGGGGCAGCAAGGGAGAAGGGGCAAAGACGTTTAGAGGAGCAAGGGGTTCACAAGCAGGCGAGGGTGGGGGCAGAGGAGGAGCGAAGCTCCCGGACAGGAGCATGGCGGGATACAAGAGCAGAGAGACATGGGGGAGCAAGGCCATGAAGAGCCTTGAAGGTGAAGACCAGGAGCTTGTGCTGAATGCGTTCCTATAGAGGGAGCCAGTGCAGGGTGGAGAGGAGGGATTGTACATGGTCAACGTGATGGGCAAGGTGGATGATTTTGGCTGCGGAGCATTGAATGGAGATGAGTGAGGCCAGATCAGAGCAACTATCAAATTAAGGAGTACAGTGCCTTCCTTTGCTGAATTATGGCTTGCCTACACAGAGATTTGCACCAGCCTAACAAATCTGTGAACGTAACCTAGTTTCATTAAACTGGTACAAAACTTCTGTGGTGTTTTCAGACGTACTGGCAGCCCACATTTCCATGCTTTGACACGTGTGGAAATGTGGGCTACTGTCATGTCAGAAACTGCCATCAGATGTTAGCTCGGGCCGTTCTGGCACTTAGCCCAGGCTTTGAGTTGGGGAAATCCCCAATGCATAGCCCAGGCTAAGTGCCAACACTGCCTGGGGAATGGCTGCTGAACCAGGTGTAAAGCATGCTGTAACGTTTGAACAGCCACTTTACCTACCGCGGTCTGGGGTGGCGGCGGAGGCTCGATGCCATAGTGGCTGTCATTGGCTGCCAGTCAGCTGGGGGGTCGGGAAGCTCCATGCAGTTTGGAGGCAGGGCTCTCCCCGCCCCAGCCTGGTCACCATAATGTTTGTTTAGCGGCTGGGCTAACTCTCGGCTGGAGTGATGGCTCCAACCACCATCTGGAGACGTCCGTGGCAGTGGCGGGAACCATCACATCAGAAAGCACCCTGTGTGGATGCTTATTTTTACTTTGAGAAGGGCTTATTTCATTTTACCTTAGTTTGATTGAGAATAGGCTTAAGCTGAACCAAAGTAAATCACTCTTAAAGCAAAATAAATGTTCCAACAGGGGCCTACACAAATGTATAAACTAAGTCAATATAATTAAAACTAGTACAAATGTGCATGTTGACAAAACTTTGGTGTCGTGCTATTCATTTTTCATTTTCCTTGGAACCATATTTTTGCTCTTGTTGTCACTCTGACATTCAGGCTCCAGTCTCGAGCAAACTGAAGACAATGGCAAAATTCCCTTTGTTTTTAGTGGGTGAGGATTGCACCCTGAGTTTTCGTTTCAGCTCTTCCACACAATATAATGTAAGTGAACCAAGTACAAAGCATCATGTAACAATTTCAGCAACATATGATCAAATTCAAGTCTTACAACACATCTAACAACACATAGTAAAATTCTATTAAGGGTTTTGCACTTCAAAGAAAATACTCAACCTAATTCTAGACATGGACTGCATTCAGAAGGCATCTAGACTAATCCTACACCTGTAAAAAAATTCAAATCTAATCATAGACTTGCATCTCAGTAATACAATAGCTAGATTAATCCTAACAGATAACAAAATGGATAATAAAGGATAATAAAATGGCCAGTCTTTTCTTAGATCACTAATGATTTTTACTTTAGAAATGCAATAATTAGTGTGCGTCAAGACCTAAAATTCACATACAGAGAAATCTTCTTAAGTCAAATTTCTCCAACCATGTAAAAAAGTTCAACTTATCAGAAATTCTACTTAGACAGATCTTAAGGAAATGGACCTGTAGATGGAGAAAACTGGTGCTCAGACTAAGGCCATTTTCAGACATGCCCCCCCCCCGCCCCTCCCCTGCACATATTTGGGCTGCGGGGGGAAATGCAAAACCCGAATATGCATGGGGATCGGCTGGTCTGAAAAGCACCTCCCCGCGTGGCTTTGCCGGCAGAGACGCGCAGGGATGCAGACCGAAAGAAAGCAAGAAACGTCCTCACCAAAACAGAGAGGACGGCACTCAGCTTCCTGTTGAAAAACCTTTGCTCTAGGGTGCAGGAAACTTTCTAGGCCTTCATAAGTCAGGGCTTCAGTGGGTAGGCAGGTTCATCCAGAACAACAGGTGCATGAGCACCCCTTTGATGCAGGTTTCAGTGGTGGGTGCAAAGTCCCTGCTGTACATGCGCCCAAAGAAAGGAGACTAGTGGAAGATGCAGGTGTCATGGTTCTTCCCGGACCGTCCAGCCAGCACATCCATGAACCAGGCACAGTGGGTCTACTACGGCCTGGAGAACCACAGAGAAGAACCTCTTGCTGTTCAAGGAGTCGTCTTTGCTATGGGGTGAGCAAATGATGGCTATATGGCTCCCCTCAGTCGCCCCTATACAGTTCGGGAACCCCTCTCTCCAAAAGTCCTCCATCACCTCCTCGAGGTCAGCCAACCACATTACCCGGTGAAGCACTTCCACTATCACTGTGCAAGCCTTGACGAGGATGCTTCCCTCACCCCCGAGATTCCAATGCCGAATTGCTGGGTGACAGAGAATGAGGAATAGCAAGTTTCCATATGGCAATGGCCACACACTTCTCCACGGATGGCTGACCACATCACTGTGTTCTGTTTCTCCTGTCATGGCCCGAGGATCTCCCTTCTCTGCAGGATGAGGCTACAGGGAATCTGAAAGGTAGAGATCCACTCAGCGTCTCGCCAAGAGGACAGCACATTCTCCCACCAGTCTGTGCTTTTCTCCTTAACTCACAAAAGTCTGTTGGTGGGTACACAGGTACAGCCGGGTACAAACCATGTCTCCCGACAGATATCTCTCAGCACACATCAGCTCCCCTTGCAGGGCTTCGATCTTCACCAGCATGGTCCATTGTTGCCAGAGGAAGGCAAGTACAAGGTGCTGAAGTAGGAGTCGCCTCTGCGATGTGGTGCGCCCCACTACCCCACCACAAGTGAGAGCCTGTCTATGCCTTGCAATCTCATCAAGCCAACAACAGGAGAAGGTTTGGATCTGCTGAGTCACTTGCAGGTTCTGTTCAGCAGCGGTTATTTATTTATTATTTGCGTTTTTACCCTGCCCCTCTTACCTACTGGTGACTCGAGGCAGCTTACAATAATAAAAATACAAAATATGAACAATAAAAAAATAGCACAACAATAAAGAATATCAACATTTTAAATCAGTCTGTATTATAATACAATATAAAACTTCTATCCGAGCCAGTTCTGTGAAAATAAATATCCCACCCTGTGGAAGCCGGGAGGGCTGGAGAGAGGAGCCGCCAGCCGGAAGAGAGGACGGAACGTGGAGCGGCGACTGGGACCCCGACCCTTGCGCCGCGGTCCTCAGCTGGAGCGGAGAGGCGGGGCCGAAGGAAAGAGGAGGCGGAGCCAGTGACGAGGGTAAAGGGAGGCAGCGGGAGGAAGGGCGGGCATGCTCTCACCGACGGGATATCCGCCCCACGTGGCCAGGCACCAGAAACGATCCCAGGAGCACACCCGCTGATCTCCGCCCGCCGCCATACCTCCCACAATCGGCCGCACCTGTACCAGGAGCTGCATCCGGGCCCGGCAACAGGGAAGTGACTGGGGACTAAGGGGAACTCGGGGAGGGAGGCTGGGTAGGCATTTCTGTAGACCCCGGACCCCGTGAAGCAACGTGGGTTTGGGCACTAAGACCCCAAAGGGGGCGTGGGGAGTCGGGGGAGGAACAGGGTAGGCTCGGGCCGAAGCCCGCGGATAAGGGGCCAGGTTTGGAGGGGGTGCCACTTCCCCCCCTTCGAAAGCCCCTGCCGGAGAGCAGAGGGGGGCCAACACCCCGGGGAACCCCCTCGGGGCCCTCCCGGGGGCACAAGCCTAGTGTACAGGGGACACACCCCAAAATACATCCCATCCTCCCCCCTCCCCCCACCAAATGCCTGACAGAAGAGCCAGGTTTTACATTGCTGGCGAAAAGCAAGAAGATCCAAGCTGAGACGGCTCCCCGCTGGGAGAGCATTCCACAGCGATGGAGCAGCCACTGAGAACTCCCTCCTGTCTGTCCGGAGCCGCCGCTAACGCGGGACCTCCAGGAGGGCACTCCTGGATGACTGCAGGGGCCGCCCAGGGAATGAGGCAGACCTTCAGATAAGCGGGACCCAGGCCATGTAGGGTTTTACAGGTCAAAACCAGCACCTTGAATCAGGCCTGGAAGACAATAGGCAGCCAGTGCAATGCCTGGAACACAGACGTAAAACGCTCTTTGCGATCCAACCCTGTAAGAAGATGGGCCACAGCCCGCTGCATTTTGCACTCGCTGCAGCTTCTAGACCGTCACCATGGGCAGACCCCACGTAGAGTGCATTACAGTAGCCTAGCCTCGAGGTGACAAATGCATGGATGATAGTGGCGAGATTGGAGTCAGAGACATATGAATGGAGCCTTTTCACCAGATGCAATTGGTGAAAGATGCCCCTGGCCACAGCCGACACCTGTAAATCCAGGCGCAGTTGCGCATCCAGGAGCACCTCCAGGCTCTGCACATGATGACCCAATGGAGGATGTACCTTCCCCAATAACTGGGAGTGTCCCCCTCCCTCGGACCCCCGATCCGTCCCACTATCACCTTTGTCTTGCTGGGATTGAGTTTCAATTGGCTCAACCTCATCCAATCCCCCACAGCAGCCAGGCACTGGGACAGCAATGAGACCGCAGGGCCAGAGTCAGTTGAAAATAAAAAATACAGCTGGGTGTCATCAGCATATTGATGACAATGAACCCCCCAGCTGCGCACAACCTCCCTGAGCGGCTGCATATACACGTTGAATAAGAGAGGGGATGGAATGGAACCTTGCATGACCCCACACAGGAGGCCCCCAGGGGACGATGCATCGTCCCCTAGTACCACCTGCTGAGATCTATCCACCAGGTATGAACGGAACCACTGCAAAACGGTACTGTCCACCCCAGCCAGGTTCCGCAGGCATGTCACCAGCATTTCATGATTGATGGTATCAAAAGTCGCAGATAAATCCAATAAGACTAACAGGGTCATACAATCCCTGTCCAACTCTACGAGGAGGTTATGAACATCTGGAGCTTGATAACGAGCACCCAGACATCCTTGAGATCCATGGCTGCGTTACAGGCATCCATGAAGTCTGCAGATGACGTGCCAAATGTTTTGAAAAGTTTACACAGCTGGGTGCCTGCCTAGCTAGGATTGGCCACACATGAACAAGTACTGGCCACTATTGACCATGTGTTGTCACCAGACCGGCTGCATGCCCAGCCATCGGTTACTAGGGGTGGGACTTGGGGGAAAAAAACGGATACTGGTTTTACCGGTTACCGGTTTACAAAAAATAGGTTTCACGGATTAAAACCGGTATACTGGTACTGTTTTTTCCCCCCTTGGTTTCAATGGGGACACCCCCCCCTCCCACCCTGGATTTTTAAAATTTTAATTTTAACCTGAAGTCCAGCTGCTAGTGTGGGCGGCAGCGACCCGGAGCCCGCACCAGCAGGTACTAGGCGATCCCTGGGGTGGGGGGTGGTTTAACACCCTCCACCCCAGGGATCACCCTACCCCCCCACCCAGGGACCGCCTTACTTGCTCTGTGGACGGCGGCGGCAGCAGCACGGCGCGGGTCCGGCTTTCAGCGCTATTGGCTGGTTTCAGCACTTCACTACGCCTCCCGGGGAACTTCCGGGATGGGGGAGGGAGAGTGGGGTGGGGTTTTTTTGTGGTTTTTTTACATTGCGGCCATTCATTTCAATGGCCGCAATGTAAAAAAAATCCGGTACGGGGAACCGGTACTGGCACCCCAGATTACTGGGTTAATCCAAAACTGCTGGTACAGCAAAATATCGGCAGTTTCTGATATCAGGGGAACCGAAATTCCCACCCCTATAAATGGTTACTATGGTTGAAAAGGTTTTTGCAAAACTGGTTGTTTGTGTTGTACCGGCACTACTAAGCAATGTAACAGGCACATCGGTGCACAAGTCAAGTCGTGTAGATACGTTACAGCTGTTACCACCCCTGAACCATGGAATTTTTAAGTTGGGGTTGGTGGGGGGAACCACTGAATGTTAAGAAATGGGCAGGTGGGAGATCTGCAAGACAGTGAAGGTCACTGTGCTAAGAATGTATGTGGAGCAGAGCTGTCCATGGGTCCAGAGAAGTTGGGGAGTGATGGATACCCTGGCCTTTGTTGACATTTGGGTGAGGCCTGATATACAGAGAGAACTGTCAAACCCATCCTACAAGTCTGGCTATGAATTTATAGGGTGGCACGTGCACACAGTGGGGTTCCATGTATGTATGATGGAGAGTCGATACCACACAAGCCTGCTGCAGTTCAAAGTTCAATAGCATGGAAGAGTGGGAGCCCTGGATGAGTTGCGAGAGTGGAATGAGATTGAGAACATACCTTTTCTGGATGTTTGTGCACTGCCAGAAGTAAACAAGTCACTAACAGAGACTGGACCTTCCCTGCCATTTCTCCTCTTCACTGCCCTAATGACAGTGCGAGGATACCCACGGGGCCACTGGGAGTGCCTTGATCTGATGGTAGAGCACAATCTCGGGGGGTGGGGGGGCGGGGCAGGGGGAAAAGGTGGCTCAGGGTACAGGGAATGTGAACTGACTGATGGAGAGCTTCTTGCCCTATACAGGGTCTTGGAAAAACAGAGAAGTTCAGAATACCCTGAGCGGGGTTGTTTTCAGTGTCAACTGTATGGTGAAACCTGGTGCTCACTCCACTTACAACCTGCTTGAGACTGCCATTCAGAACTAATAGGGTTTTACATATCTGGAGCTTGATAACGAGCACCCAGACATCCTTGAGATCCATGGCTGCGTTACAGGCATCCATGAAGTCTGCAGATGACGTGCCAAATGTTTTNCGCACCTGTACCAGGAGCTGCATCCGGGCCCGGCAACAGGGAAGTGACTGGGGACTAAGGGGAACTCGGGGAGGGAGGCTGGGTAGGCATTTCTGTAGACCCCGGACCCCGTGAAGCAACGTGGGTTTGGGCACTAAGACCCCAAAGGGGGCGTGGGGAGTCGGGGGAGGAACAGGGTAGGCTCGGGCCGAAGCCCGCGGATAAGGGGCCAGGTTTGGAGGGGGTGCCACTTCCCCCCCTTCGAAAGCCCCTGCCGGAGAGCAGAGGGGGGCCAACACCCCGGGGAACCCCCTCGGGGCCCTCCCGGGGGCACAAGCCTAGTGTACAGGGGACACACCCCAAAATACATCCCATCCTCCCCCCTCCCCCCACCAAATGCCTGACAGAAGAGCCAGGTTTTACATTGCTGGCGAAAAGCAAGAAGATCCAAGCTGAGACGGCTCCCCGCTGGGAGAGCATTCCACAGCGATGGAGCAGCCACTGAGAACTCCCTCCTGTCTGTCCGGAGCCGCCGCTAACGCGGGACCTCCAGGAGGGCACTCCTGGATGACTGCAGGGGCCGCCCAGGGAATGAGGCAGACCTTCAGATAAGCGGGACCCAGGCCATGTAGGGTTTTACAGGTCAAAACCAGCACCTTGAATCAGGCCTGGAAGACAATAGGCAGCCAGTGCAATGCCTGGAACACAGACGTAAAACGCTCTTTGCGATCCAACCCTGTAAGAAGATGGGCCACAGCCCGCTGCATTTTGCACTCGCTGCAGCTTCTAGACCGTCACCATGGGCAGACCCCACGTAGAGTGCATTACAGTAGCCTAGCCTCGAGGTGACAAATGCATGGATGATAGTGGCGAGATTGGAGTCAGAGACATATGAATGGAGCCTTTTCACCAGATGCAATTGGTGAAAGATGCCCCTGGCCACAGCCGACACCTGTAAATCCAGGCGCAGTTGCGCATCCAGGAGCACCTCCAGGCTCTGCACATGATGACCCAATGGAGGATGTACCTTCCCCAATAACTGGGAGTGTCCCCCTCCCTCGGACCCCCGATCCGTCCCACTATCACCTTTGTCTTGCTGGGATTGAGTTTCAATTGGCTCAACCTCATCCAATCCCCCACAGCAGCCAGGCACTGGGACAGCAATGAGACCGCAGGGCCAGAGTCAGTTGAAAATAAAAAATACAGCTGGGTGTCATCAGCATATTGATGACAATGAACCCCCCAGCTGCGCACAACCTCCCTGAGCGGCTGCATATACACGTTGAATAAGAGAGGGGATGGAATGGAACCTTGCATGACCCCACACAGGAGGCCCCCAGGGGACGATGCATCGTCCCCTAGTACCACCTGCTGAGATCTATCCACCAGGTATGAACGGAACCACTGCAAAACGGTACTGTCCACCCCAGCCAGGTTCCGCAGGCATGTCACCAGCATTTCATGATTGATGGTATCAAAAGTCGCAGATAAATCCAATAAGACTAACAGGGTCATACAATCCCTGTCCAACTCTACGAGGAGGTTATGAACATCTGGAGCTTGATAACGAGCACCCAGACATCCTTGAGATCCATGGCTGCGTTACAGGCATCCATGAAGTCTGCAGATGACGTGCCAAATGTTTTGAAAAGTTTACATAGTTGGGTGGCTGCCTAGCTAGGATTGGCAACACATGAAGAAGTACTGGCCACTATTGACCATGTGTTGTCACCAGACCGGCTGCATGCCCAGCCATCGGTTACTAGGGGTGGGACTTGGGGCAAAAAAAAAAAAACCCACACACACACGGCTCTGCCTGGCTGCCAGTGTGAGTCTTCATGTTCAGAGAGCTGAAAGAAACTGATGTTCCCTAAACCACATCGCCAGCCTGCCTGGCATGAAGAGTTGCCCACACAGCGTATAAATATCAGTATTTTAGCCACATGCTGCCAAGAAATCATGAATGTGCTTAAAGGTCCTGATATTTTTAGTTGCATGAATGTACTCATACGCCTTAAAAATTCTACTTATCAGGATTCAGAATTCTGTTTATCCAGATCAAGAAGTAATACATCCCTATGAACCTACAGTGGGGGCAAACAAATTATTTCCACTTATCCAGACATTTTACTTATTCAAGTTCTACTTGAGTGGACTCCACTGCAGTCATTTGATACTAAATCTACACTTCATTTAACAAAGCATTTGAATTACAGATCTATGTTTGTGCATCATAAAATGGTTAGTCTTAGGATTTTTGTGATAAAAGAATGTGGGGTTGTTGTTTTTTTAAAAGGGCATTATAATACTATAAACTCTGCAAAGGAAAGTCACTATGGAGTAAACATGCTTCTTTTCACTCACCATCATCTGCATCAGTCAAGATGGTCACTTTGGTACTAGGGAATTCAGCTCCAATTTGGCCCCCCATTGGCATGCTCAGTGTGACATTAAAAGCTTCATCCTCCTCATAAAGGGAATCATCAATAATGATGACACGACAAGTTTTCTCTGTCTCATCCTTATCAAAGCGGATGATGCTGGTATGATCTTCAGGACGAGAGATGTAGTCAGAGTAAGACAAGACAGTTGAGGGAATTGTGCCTGTTGCAGAGCCTACAAAAGGAGAGAGAAAATGAACAGAGACATGAGAGATTGCACTTAATGAAATAGCAAAAGAAAAATCAGTATTTCTACTGAAACAAAACCAAAAATTATTTTAATGTGTTCATGATGGTGCTGAAGTCTTAGTATTTTGAAAGCAATTAATTTGGTACTCTCCAAGTGAGGACATAAAATGCTCATATTTTTATATCAAGAACTATCTGAAAATAGCAACTAGATAATTTCACAATAAGATAGTAAAACCAAATCATAGCACATGTTGCTGTTGATTATACTTTTGAACAATCTGACACTATAGCAAATGAATTCATTTGTCAGGTGCCAAAGGTTTTGACATGAGGAATACATACAGGATTGGGGCCAGGGTCTTGGGGTCAGGTGAACCGATGCAGAATCAGGCCCATGTGAGCTGATGCAGGGTCAGGGTCCAAAGAGTCAGTGCAGAATTTGGGTCCAGACATGTGGGGGAACAGATGTACAGACCAAGGGGACAGACGGACACAGATCAGGAGAGACGGACTGGGCAGATAATTGCAAAACAGGACAGACGGACGCAAATTAGGATGGACGGCTGCAGATCAGGAAAGATCAGAAGGACCAGCCTCCAGCCAGTCCAATGCGCATACATGGTCCAGGGGGTGCAGACCCACTCCAAGGGCACGTGGAGACAAAAGGGAGGAATCATACAGACAAGTGGATCAGGAATGAGAAAGTGAGACAGATAATCCACCCAGCTTCCTGTTGCTACTGGCTGGCCTTATATACAGGCCCGCAGCCAACCAGGAAGCTGGGGACATGGAGCAAGGCTGAAGAGAGGGATGTGGCTTGACCAGCATAGTGGAAGGCCATCAGCGCTAGTGCCGCAGTGACATGGAGGTGCCAGCCACTGCACTCAGGGCTCTGGTTCAAGCCCGGATTGTTACAGCATTTAACTGACAAGTCATTTCAATTTGTAATCATATACGTTACTTTTTAAATAGGTATGTCCAGAAGCTGCATCCTTTAAGCAAGCAAAACTACAACTGACTTCAGTGGAGATTCACTAATGCAACTATCTTAGAGCATGTAGTTTTATTTTATATTACTTTAACAAATACACACACATGCCATGTATTTTCTTCCATAGTACCAACAAACACCAGGACTCAGAAGGAGAGTACATACAATTGTACCTATTGTGAAGTCATAAATCAAATACGTTTACCTATCCTAGTAAGAAAAAACAGCAATGGCTGCAAAACCTGAAACCATTTGAAGTCCATGACAAAACTCCCATTTGCTTTAATAGGTGAGGACACTGCACCCAATGTGAATTTCACGGTATCATCTAGTTGAGAGCTGCTTCTTCCAAAAGGTGGCTGAAACTGGAGCACATTAGCCAATGAAGGTAGGTACAGCCTCCTAGACAATCTACACAATTTGCTTTATTCAATAAAATTCCTTTAGTTTTGCTATGAAAAAAAATCTTTCAAGCACCCTACTCTCTATTCTTTATGTACCCAGAACTTCCATGATTTAAGAGTCACTGGGAGTTTATGATCACCCTCACGTTTTAAAGTTTAATTTTGTTTAAAATTTAAACAAACTGTAGGGTTCAAATAGACTTAACTTTCACCTCACTAGTAAATTCAATTTATTTCTAGTAAACAAAAGTAATTAAATGAGTCTTTAATGTCTTCTTCTTTCACTTCAAGTAAATCACTTCAGGCCAGAATTTTTAAATTTTAAAACTTATGTACATAGAGTTAGACACCTAAAGCTCCATTAAGCACCTTGATGGCAGCTGTGCTGATTTCCTAAGCAACTTTAACTTGCAAAGACTTCAGCGTCCCCAATGGAAAGGGTGGCTTACAGCCATGTCAATTAGGCAAATGCCAGGAAGACTTAGGGGCATGACTGCATAAGGATAAAAAAAATAAAAAATACATTGTGATAGAGGCTGTCAACTTTAAGGATTTGGGTAAAATCCTTTTTTTTAACTTCACAATCAGTTTATTGGCTTCATAGAACATCATCACAATTAAGGTAACTGACTGGGTAAAAAATTCAGTTTTATTAAGGCCAGACAGGTTAACAACTTACAGGGATGCAAAGCCCCAAGTTGCTCAGCATGATTTTCTGTGCCCCAGTACACAACAAAAGGGGGGAGGAGAAATGCTATTAAGCCCTTGTAACTCTCTGATAAAAGAACAAATGACCTTTGAATCCAGTTTCTGCCAGCCACGGAGACTTTCTGATCATGACAGCCAAGCTAAAAGGGCAAAATGGAATTAGGACTTTCTGAAGTGCAAGTTAAAAAAGTGACAAGCCCAAGAATAAGCTTCTTTTTTCCTGCTCAGACAGCATGCAGAATGTTGATATTACAAGCTATGATTAGGGATAGATATCTTCTACATTAAAAAGATTCTCATCAGAATCTTCACATTTGACTGCTCCGACTAAATGCCAGCATATACCTGCATAATGGCAACATAATAAAGCAGTTTCATTTATGAATGATCACTATCTATCTTTATTAAATCTGTATTCCCTAGTACCTTTGTTTTTGATTATCAAATAGGTATCAATAGTTGACTTTTTCCCTTTAATTGTCATCTTTCTTTTTCAATTTACAGTAGAATTAAGAATAATCAGCTCTGGCTGCCCGATCCAGTACTTATAGAGTAAACCTCACTGTGTTGTGTAAGTAGTTCAGTTAGGAAATTAAGAATAAAGCAACGCAACAACAATAAAAACAACAACTGTGGTGTTATGTACATCTACCATCAGGATTAAAGATGGCCAAATGCAGAAATTTGCATCGAGATACCTATAAACATTTGGTCAAGTGGGAACCTGGGTTTATGTTTCTATGTTTGAGACAGGAGTCCCTCTAAAGAACAGGTGTCTTACTATGCCCTTTGGGAAAAGACACATCTTTGGGCTTTTACACTTCTTCCCCCTTTTGATGTGTTCCTCCTTTCATGGAGATATAACTATTGCCTTTCTTCACTGGGGGGCCCATCCAGTAGTACAAGAAATGTTAGGAATGTAGAGATAAATAACGTTTACATTAATGACGAACTGTTTATTTTGGGGAAAAGCAAATGTATAAAGAAAGGAATGTATTTCAAGATAGGGGCTAATTCTTCTAAATAAAAATGTAATGTATGGGATTAAAAACTTTGGGATGAGAGGAAACAAAACTTCAGGACAAATAAACAATTTGTCATGCATGGTGTTCTGTCCATAAATGCCTTGCTTGCAGTAGTGTAGAGAAAGTAAGGGTGATTTCAGACGTTACGCGGTCCTGATTCACCAAAGTGGAATCCCGGTGGGGGTGAACTGAACAACCACCCCCCGTGGTCAAAAAAAGCCCCGAACAGACGTGACAGGACCGGGACCATGGCAGGGAATCGGGCTGGCAGATCACGGCCTGGGGCAGTGCAACAGACGTGCCACCGATTCCCGGCTGTGGTCAAAACACCCAGAAGGCGCAGGGTCAGCCCATCCCGGCTGCTGCTGCTGCTGTCCCTCCACCGCCTCCAGGTGCAGCATGACCGCCTCCTCCCCCGCCTGCACCTCTACAGCCTCCTCCTCCACCTCCTCCTCCCTTGCTCTCTCGCCCTCCGCTCGCCTCTCCCTTCCGCCTCACTCCAATCCCGCCCCATCCCCCTGCTGCTGTGTGCCCTTTAAATTTCCCTCCGTTGCCTGTGTTGTTGCTCGTTGCCTGGCAGCGACGCTGCGTGCTTTGTCCCCAGCTTGGAATCTTTTCCTTTGATTCCGGCTGGTGGTTGCCGGCCAGACGTTACTTTTTGTTGGTGCCCGTTGGGAATCTCTTTGACCACGCTTTCGGAGATGGTCCGGCGGGGAGCTCCGGAAGCGTGGTTGATATTGACCCCATGTGGGTATTGACTGTGGTGAACATCTGGCGGCCGCTGAACAGACGTTCCGGGCGCTTTGGCCCTGCCGTGGGATTGACCGTGGTTCACTGTGGTTGAGCGTGATCTCGTAATGTCTGAAAATACCCTAAGGTTGCCATGTTGGTTCCAAATATAGGCAATAGAGGCCAACTACGGTGGGGTTGTTTTAATGGACCAACTACAGTTGGTGGAGATATGCAACCTTTTGGACTTCACAGAGTCCTTCGTCAGGCAAGTCAGGAGTTAGAACTGTAGACTGAGCAAAGCAGTGAGGTATATACAGTAATTGAAAACAGTGACAAAGGGAGGGGAGGAGAAGGTGAGAACAAAACTCAGGTCGGAGGTCCACAATTCAAAAGGGTGGAATACAACAAGGTGGGAAGAGTAAGAGCTGATGACAGTAAGTAAACTTAAAGGGTGCTTTCCCATGTGACAAAATGTGCACTTGCCTTGCAAGAAACTCCAAGAGGCGACTGCTGTGCGGCTTTTATCATGTGGGAAAACAAAGCCGCACAGCTTCAGCACCGAACATGCAGAGCTTGATTTTCCAGCTCTGAATCCTCGCATGATCGGTGCCGAAGCTGTGTGGCTTTGTTTTCCTATGTGACAAAAGCCACGCAGCATTTGCCTCCCAGAGTTTTTCCTGGAGATAAACAGTGCACATTTGTCATGTGGGAAGGCGCCCATACCTTCCTGTAGCTGTAGACAGTCAGACTTACAGATTTCTGTAATGGCTTGTGAAACCCATGTCCAAATTGAGTTCACTGTTCTTTGTATCTAGCAGAGCTATGAATTTTCATTCCTAGTTCTTCTGCTGTGCCTAGAACATCAGGTTGTGGCGGTGGCCAGGAGCACTTTCACCACCTCCACTTGGTGAGGAGGCTGCATCCCTTTCATCCTGACTCCGCTCTGGCCACCATTATCTATGCTTTCATTACCTCGAGGCTAGACGACTACAATGTGCTCTATGTGGGGCTGCCTTTGGTGACTGTTGAGAAGCTGTAGCTGGTAGCTCCTCTGGGAGGTGGGTTGTTGTGAGCACTTTACACTTGTGCTCTACAATCTACACTGGCTTCCTACAGTCTTCCAGACACAATTCTAGCTGTTGGTTTTCACCTTTAAAGCTCTAAATGGCCTGGGCCCCTCCTATCTGAGAGACCGCCTTTCCTTCCATGCTTCAGTGCTGTCCCTGCAGTCGTCCGGGAGCGCTCTCTTGCAGGTACCACCAGTCAATTTTGTTTGTATGACAAGGGTTCGCACTGAAGTGTGCTGCCCCGGTATTGTGGAACTCTCCTCTCCCAGAGGTCTGTCAGAACCTGAGCCTGGCCATATTCCGGAGGCAATGTAAAACTTTTCTTTTTGGTAAGGCATTTGGCAGGTGAGGTTGGGAGTGCGGGGGTTAGGGGTTTTTCTTTGAATTAAGTTTTTGAGAGGAGTTTTATTGTAATCTGAATAATTGTATTCTGTATAAACACAATATTTATACAATAAATGTTGTATAAATGTATTGTATACTGAACAACTGTATTCTGTATTTATTGTATTCACCTTAGGGGAAGAGCCGGATGGAAGTTTAAATAAATAAATAAATAAACCATCCCAGAGAACCCTGGCTTAAAGCCCTTGACGTATCCCTGACTGGTGTTGATGTGAGGCTTTTCTCTGTCAGCTCTACCATAGTGGTTGTTGCATCCCTGCATGCCACAATATCCCTATTCCTCCCAGGGAGCCCATGAATTTGGGTTCCATGGTCACTCCAGTTTTCATCCACTACGCCCCAATCCCCACTCAGAGCATCCTACCATAGCTGTTAGCATACCTTGATGCGTGGAACAAATGACCATTAGTTCTTGGCTGACATCTCCAGACCTCCTAACAGGAATTAACAGCTCGCCAACATCTTCCTCTATTCTGTATTCTGCTCCAGGAATGTAGACAGTAGATTCTAAAAAAGGGGTGGGGGGAAAGGATTATGAAAGATAGGACTGAATTCATAACTGGCATTGCCATGCTTATTTAAGGGATTAATTTAACCAACAAATGGTTTAGATTTGATGGGCTAAAATCATGGGAACATTATTTGTAGCTTCTTTCTTAAATTAAGACCTCAGAAATAGAATTTGACCCACTCACTTTCATGAGAGCTGTGGGTGTTCAGCACCTCCAAGGATCACAGAGGTTGTTTTAGGCAGTGATGTGGGTTTTCTGTAAAATTCTGAACCGGAAAATTATCTGGAAAATCTTCTGAAAATTTCTGGGATTTGATTTAGCATGTTTATTTGATTTGTAGTTAGCAAACAAAACTAAAAAAGTACACTATGTTAATTTTATGTGCTGGATAGATATCTCAAAAGTTTTACAATAGCAAAAAGTAGTTGAACTGAAACATTTAATTAGGAAAAATGTTATAATTATGTTACTAATTAATTTTATGAAACAATGCATTTTTAGAACCGGAACGTTTTCCAGAAAAATATAGTGAAAAACCACTGGTTTTAGGGATTGGAAGAAAGAGAGAGAAATAAGTGCCACATACCATCACCAGGATCCACAATTTCCACTGTGGCCCTCTGTGGAAACTCTAAAGTAGCCATCACAGGCTCTGACAAAATAATCTGGAAGGTTTCTGATGCCTCATATTCATTATCCACTATTATCCTTACTCGCCAGGTAGCCACATTCTGTCCTGGATTGAATTGGACCTGTTTCTGGGCTTTCCCTTTGAAATCTTTATCCTTTTCTGCTGTTCCATCTTTAGTCCCAATACCTGTATAAAAGTTTGGAAGAATCACCCCCAGAATGAAAAAAACACAGAAATAGAATCAACAGTATAAGAAAATATTTTATTTTTGAAAATGTGCAGCAATTTTAAATGTTTAGACATAAGGAGGTGTCTGAAACACAGACAGAGCACACGTTGCCAGAAAATGCCTTATGGGACACTAGGGACTAACAACCCAATCCTGCAAATACTTATTTATTTTATTTATTTATTTAGCAAATTTATACCCCGCCCCCTCCTGCAACGCAGCTCGGGGTGGCTTCCAACAATCATAATAAAACATTTAAAATTCATTTAAAAATATTAAATATAAAATATACCATTATAAAACAGGGCTAGAAAAATAATAAATAAATAAATGGGTGGGGGACTAAAA